>JAQZBX010111515.1:0-10282 GCA_029593785.1 Cabassous unicinctus
CCCCCCCCCGCATTTCTTCTTTGCTGTGCTTCTTCTTCCTTGATTTTCCATTCTCTGTGTATATTGATTTTGTCTAACAACATTATCTTTTTTCCTTCCTTCATCTTTCCACCTTCTGCTTTCTGTTGTGGTTCTTACATTCCACCTTTTTTCATTAGTCCTCAACTTCACAGGTGTCAATTTCTAACTTGTCTATTCTGTTTTCTTTTCTTTTTTATATTAACTTTTTCCTTTCAGCCCTTTCTTTACTCTTTCCCTCTCTCCTGATCATTCTGGCCTTTTAAATCATTCTATATATTTTTCTCTTTTTGGTTTTCCATTCCATTGTAAGTACTCCACTTTTTTCCCCCTTATTACTCTACACTGCCTACATGAGTTAAAATTCATGTTACTAGTCTGGTATGGCCCCTCTTCTAACTTTTATCAATATTGCTATTATCCATTTTCCTTTCTTACCTCTTTCAATTCCTCTCACCCTAATCTTTTTCCTTCAAGGGAACATAGAAAAAAGCAAGGAAATACAACACGAAGAACAAAGTGTCAAAGAGAAAATTTAACACACACACAGAACCACCAGCTAAATAAAACCCTAGAGCTGAGAGAGAAGCTAATCAACTGAATAAATTCATCAAGATAAAATGATGACCAGAGGGCAACAAAAAAATTACAAACCATACTGAGAAACAGGAAGACATGGACCATTCCAATGAACAAACTAAAAACCAGGAGGAGATGCAGAACATTGAACAACTAATCAAAGCTGTCCAAACAAATATCATGGACAAATTTAATGATCTGAAGGAAGAGATTAAGCATATTAAGAAGAAACTGCGAGAACATAGTGAAGAAATTGCAAACATACATAACAAGATAACAGATATGATGGTGATGAATGGCACAACCCAAGAAATAAAAAAGATGGTGGATTTACATAAAAGCAGATTTGGACAGGCAAGAGAAAGAATTGCTGATGTGGAAGACAGTACATCTGAAATCAAACAGATAGTAGAATAGATAGATAAAAAGATAGAAAAAATCTAGCAGGAACTTAGGGATTTAACTGACAACACAAAACACACAAGCATACACATTATAGGCATCCCAGAAGGAGAAGAGAAGGGAAAGGGAACAGAAGGAGTGTTGAAGGAAATAAATGGCTGAAAACTTCACAACCATATTGAGGGTGATGGATGTACATGTCCAGGAAGCACAGCGCACCCCAAACAGTATAAATCCTAACAGGCCTACTTCAAGATATATAATTATCAAAATGTCCAATGCTCAAGACAAAGAGAAAATACTCAAGGCACAAGAGAAATGGAACCATCATATACAAGGGAAGCTCAATAAGATTAAGTGCTGATTTCTCATCTGAAACCATGGAGGCAAGAAGACAGTGGTATGACATAGTCAAGTTATTAAAAGAAAAATGTTCCAACCATGAATTCTCTATCCAGCAAAGCTGGAATTCAAAAATGATGGAGAGTTCAAAATATTCACAGATAAACAGAAATTAAGAGAATATGCCAATAAGAAACCTGTACTTCAAGAAATACTAAAGAAAGTTCTACAGGGTGAAAGGAAAAAATAGGAGATAGAGAGTTGGAGGAGAGTGTAATAACAACTAAAAAGACAAAAAGAGAAATAAAAACAACAAATGACATACATAAACCCAAAGAAAATATGGCTGATGTAAGAAATTCCTTGAGAGTAATAACACTGAATGTTAATAGATTAAACTCACCCATCAAGAGACACAGATGGGCAGAATGGATAAGGAAATATAACCCATCTATATGTTGTCTACAAGAAAGCCACCTTAGATCCAGGGATTCAAGGAGGCTTAAAGTGAATGGCTGGAAAACAATTTTACAAGCAAACAGTAACCAAAAAAGGGCAGGAGTAGCTATCCTATTATTGGACAAAGTAGACTTTAATTGCAAAACTATTGTAAGAGACAAAGATGGACACTATATATTAGTAAAAGAGGTAATCTTTCAAAAAGAGAGAACAATCATAAACATTTATGCACCTAATCAAGGTACCTCAAAATACATGAGGCAAATACTGGAAAAACTAAATGGATAAATAAATACCTCCACAATTATAGTGGGGGACTTTAATACACCATTATCACCATTAAGACAGAACATCTACACAGAGAATCAATAAAGAAACAAAGACTCTGAATAATACATTAGAGGACCTAGACTTAATAGATATATACAGAACACTGCACCCAAATACAGGGGCATATACATTCTTCTCGAGTGCACATGGATCATACCTCAAAATAGAGGACATGTTAGGCCACAGAACACTTCTCAACAAATTCAGAAAGACTGAGATTATACAAAGTAATTTCTCTGACCACAATGAAATGAAACTGGAAATCACTAAGGGCCAGAGAACCAGATTAGGCACAAAGATATGGAAGCTAAACAACACACTCTTAGACAAACAGTGGGTCAAGGAAGAAATATCAAAAGAAATCAGTAACTACCTCAAATCGAATGAAAATGATAACACGACATGTCAAAACCTACAGGATGCAGCCAAAGCTTATTGAGAGGGAAATTCATAGCCATAAATGCATATATTAAAAAAGAAGAAAGAGCTAAAATTGAAGACCCAACTGCACACCTGGAGGAATTGGAAAAAGAACAACAAACTAACCCCAAAGGAAGTAGAAAGAAATAAATAACAAAGATTAGAGTGGAACTAAATGAAATAGAAAATAAAAAGCAGTAGAAAAAATTAACAAATCCAAAAGCTGGTTCTTCAAGAAGATCAATAAAATTGACAAACCCTTAGCTAGAATAACAAAGACAAAAGAAAGAGCAGATGCAAATACACAAAATAAGGAATGAAGGGGATATCACTACTGACCCCACTAAAATAAAGAGTATCATAAGAGGATACTTTGAAAAAGTATATGCCAACAAGAATGATAATTTAGAGGAAATGGCCAAATTCCTAGAAACTCACAAGCAGCCTACATTGACAAAATAAGAAACTGATGAACTGAACAGGCCAATTACAAATAAAGAGATAGAGGTAGTCATCAAAAACCTCCCAACCAAGAAGTGCCCAGGACCAGATGGCTTCACAGGTGAATTGTAACAAACATCCTGGAAGAGCTAACACCAATTCTGCTTAAGCTCTTCCAAAAAATAGAAGTAGAAGGAACATTGCCTAACTCATTCTATGATGCCAACATTACACTAATACCAAAGCCAAGCAAAGACACCACAAGGAAGGAAAAGTACAGAACAATGTCTCTAATGAACCTAGATGCTAAAATCTTCAACAAAATACTTGCTAATCACATTCAACAACATATCAAAAGAATTATACACCATGACCAAATGGGTTTCATCCTGGGTATGCAAGGATGGTTCAACATAAGAAAATAAGAAAATGTAGCACACCACATAAACAGATTGAAAGAAAAAAATCACACGATCATCTCTATAGATGCAGAAAATGCATTCAACAAAATACAGCACTCTGTCCTGATAAAAACACTGCAAAAGATAAGAATAGAAGGAAACTTTCTGAACATGATAAAGGGTATATATGAAAAACCCAAAGGTAACATCATTTTCAAAGGTGAAACCCTAAAAGTTTTCCCTCTGAGATTGGGAAGAAGACAAGGATGCCCATTATCACCATACCTATTTAACATTGTCTTAGAAGTCCTTACTCAAGCACTGAGGCAAGAAAAAGATATAAAAGACATCCAAATTGGAAAAGAAGTAAAAATTTCATTATTTGCAGATGACATGATCCTACACATAGAAAGTCCTGAGAAATCTACAACAAAGCTTCTAAAACTTATAAAGGAATTCAAAAATATTGCAGGCTATAAGATCAATGCTCAAAAATCAGCAGAATTTCTATACACCAATAATGTGTAATCTGAGGAGGAAATCAGGAAAAAAATACCACTTACAATAGTAACTAAAAGAATCAAATACCCAGGAATAAATTTAACTAAAGATGTAAAGGACTTATATACAGAAAACTACACAATACTGTTAAAGGAAATCAAAGAAGACTTAAATAAATGGAAGAATATTCCCTGTTCATGAATAGGAAGACTAAACATCATCAAGATGTCTATCCTATCCAAACTAATCCACAGATTTAATGAAATCTCAATAAAAATGAACACTTTAAAAAAAAAATGAATTGGAAAAACTAACTACAAAATTTATTTGGAAGGGGAAGAGGCCCGGAATTGCCAAAGACATATTGTAAAAGAGAAATGAAGTTGGAGGTATCACACTACCTGACTTTAAAACATACTACAAAGCTACTGTGGTCAAAACCACATGGTATTGGCATAAGGATAGACACATTGAACTATGGATCCAAATTGAGAGTTCGGATATAGATCCTTGCATATACAGGCCACCAAGCCCACTCAGTTGGGAGAGAATGGCCTCTTCAACAAATGGTGCTTGGAGAACTGGATATCCATATCCAAAAGAATGAGAGAGGAACACCATCTCACATCTTATATGAAAATCTACTCAAGATGGATCAAAGATCTAAATATAAGAGCCAAGACCATAAAGACCTTGGAAGATAATGTAGGGAAGCATCTACAGGACCTTGTAATAGGAAATGGCTTCATGAACTCCACACTCAAAGCACAAGCAGCAAAAGGAAAAATAGGTAAATGGGATCTCCTCAAATTTAAAAACTTCTGCACCTCAGAGGACGTTATCAAGAAAATAAAAAGGCAGCCTACCCAATGGGAGAAAATATTTGGTAACCATATATCTGATAGGAGCCTAA
Source organism: Cabassous unicinctus (assembly GCA_029593785.1). Taxonomy (NCBI): domain Eukaryota; kingdom Metazoa; phylum Chordata; class Mammalia; order Cingulata; family Chlamyphoridae; genus Cabassous; species Cabassous unicinctus. The sequence continues at coordinate 4,807 of JAQZBX010111515.1, forward strand.
TGTCCTGCATATATAAAGAAATCCTACAACTCAAAAATAAAAAGGCTAACAACCCATTTAAAAAATGGGCAAGTGACTTGAGAAGACACTTCTCCAAGGAAGAAATACAAATGGCTAAAAGGCACATGAAAAAATGCTCGACATCTCTAGCTATTAGAGAAATGCAAATCAAAACTACATTGAGATATCATCAATGTAGTTGATGATATCATTCTAATGATATCATCAATCATTAGAATGGCGGCTATTAAAAAAAAACAGACTGTAAGTGTAGGAGAGGATGTGGAGGAATGGGAACCCTCATCCACTGCTGGTGGGATTGTGGAATGGTCCAGCCACTGTGGAGGACAGTTTGGTGGTTCCTCAAAAAACTAACTATAGATCTTCCATATGATCCAGTGATCCCACTGCTGGGTATATACCCAGAAGAACTGAAAGCAAAGACACGAACAGATATATGCACACCAATGTTCATAGCAGCATTGTTCAGTATAGCCAAAAGTTGGAATCAACACAGGTGCCCTTCAACAGATGAATGGATAAACAAAATGTGGTACATACATACAATGGAATATTACTCAGCTGTAAGAAGGAATAAAGTGCTAACACACGGGATAACATGGATGAATCTGGAAGACCTTATGTTGAATGAAGCAAGCCAGGCGTTGAAAGATGAACAGTACCTGACCTAACTGATATGAATTAAGGAAATTGAGAAGTCTCTGAGAACTATTGTCTGAAAGATAGGTGTACAAGAAAGAGAAAGAGAAGAGAAAGTTGTGAGCCATCACTCATATGGGCGTAACCTATGGTAAAGTGATAGAGTGTAGTTGTGAACTGAAGGGATAGGACAGGATGGGACATGACTCTTGGGGATGAGCCTCCCTGGCAATGAGGGATTATTCACAAGTGCCAACAGGCAATACGACTGGAAAAAGACCTTGGATAAAAGGGGGGAAAGATAAAGACAAATGAGTTCATGTGAGTAACAGCCTTCAAAGTGAGTCGGGAGGTCATCCCAGAGGTAACGCTTATGCACATCTCAATAGGACCTCATAGGCTTCCAATGTGGATATCACCCAAAACAAAGGGGCTCCTGAGGGCTCTGGAGACACCCAGGTCCTATATCAGGGCAGATATTGCCAGAGTTTGGTGGTTTATCAGTGGGCCGTTTGGAATCTGTGCTCCTGAGAGTGGCACAGTTGTACCCAAATATGTCTTCCCTGCACATGGTCCATCTGTCCCTTCTATTCAAACCTATATGTTGTGCCAGAGTTTGTAGGTGTACTTCCAGAGACCGGAGTCTGGGCTGTCCATGTGCCAGCTGTGCCCAGAATCTCGGTGGAGCTGCAACTCCTACTCTACAGCTCAATGGACTTAACCCTGGACTCCTGGTGGGGAGATGATGATGGACAACAGCCATCCCAGTGAATGGAGAGAGTCTGCAACAGCAGGAAGGATAATCCCATCCATCTTATCCATGGAATATAAGTCCCCTCTCACTTGGAGGTGGAGTGGACATCACCATCTCAGATTCCTCAGGATTGGGGGAGGAGCTATGGACTAGAGTGGACTTACTGGTATTCTGTTATAGACACATTGTGATTCATGCAATGGAAGTAATTACAACATTAATGTGGAGCCAGTGACTACCAGATGCTTTAGCGGCAGGGAGAGGGAAAAGCAGTTGTAATATAGGGGCTTTTTCAGGACTTGGGTATTACCCTGAGTGACATTGCAATGACAGATATAAGCCATTTTATATCATCATATAACATACAGATCTGTGTGGGAGAGAGTGTGGTCTACAATGTGAACTATGGTCCATGCTTAGTGGCAAAGCCCCAAGATGTGTTTATCTATTGCAGGTGATGTGCCACTCTAATGAAGGATGTTTATGTGGGAGGTTGTGGGAGGAGTGGGAGGTGGGGTATATGGGAATCCTTACAATTTTTGTGTAACATTTATTTAATCTAAGTATCTTTTAAAAAATAAAAAATTTTTTTTTAAATTTAACAATACTGAGTTATATATTTGAATGTGGTTAAAGGGGAGGTTTTAGGTTGTATATATGGTAAAAACAACAACAACAACAACAACAACAAAAACAGGCATTCCGATGTCATAGCAGGTACTTACATTTTTGTGGAAGGTAGTGGTTTCTTGCCTTTGAAAGGTTTTCCTCATTTTATTTATTAGTTAAAATAATTGTGACAAAATGTGTCCTGATATTTTTGTTTGGAAAATAAGATTCTTTCATTCCCAGGGCCAGGCTGTGTGTGCAAGAGGAGTAAAAAGAAGGGTGAGATGAGATGAGATGAGATTGGATTCATGAGCAGATGAGACTTCAGCAGGCAAAAGGAAGAAAGGTAGGCTGGGAGAGGTGGAAAGTAAGAGCGCAAGGCAATCCTGGCCTAGGGAGTGGCTGCAGCATTGCACATGGTGGCAGGACCCAATTTAAACTTTAAAAGACTCAGTTCATAGGTGTGGAAAAATGTTTAGTGTCATTTATCTGTCATTGCTCTATCATGCAAAATAATTCAAAAGCCCTAAAGATTCTCTGTAAAACTATAAAATTGTACAGTACAATGTGTAAACCATAATGTAAACTATAGACCTTGATTAGTAGCAATGCCTCAATATTGGTTCATCCATTGTAACAAATGTACCTCACTAATGTAAGATGTTAATAACAGGGGAAATTGTATAAGTGGGTGGGGGATTATTGGGAATTCCCTCTACATTTTTTTTTGTTTGTTTTTCTTTTGGAATCCCCTACACTTTTGATGTAAATTTTCTGTAATCTAAAATTTCTCTAGGGAAGTGGGTGTGGCTCAATCGATAGAGGCCCCGTTTACCATGCGGGAGGCCCCAGGTTCGCTTCCCGGGGCCTCCTTGTGAGAGCAGGCCGGCCCGCGCGGCGCGGTGGGCTGATGCAGCAGGACCTCACAGCAAGGGGAAGATAAGCAGAAATGGAAAAAACACACAGCGAATGGACACAGCAAACACAAGCAGCAAGGGGGGGATAAATAAATAAATCTTTAAAATAAAATAAAATAAAATAAAACTTCTCTAAAAATAAATTTTATTAAAAAAATAAAGTAAAATAAAATAAAAAGCATGAAGAAGAAGAAGAAGAAGGAGAAGAAGGAGAAGGAGAAGGAGAAGGAGAAGAAGGAGAAGAAACAAAGATCAGGGTGCTGGAGCTCTATGTTATTGGGTTGTCAATGCTTACAATTCTTCTCAGTGGACAGACCTAAGGAATATATGAATATACTGTGTATGTTTATATCTATAGATACAGAAATAACTGTATATAGTGACAATTACATCTATATTTATTTCCACATATATATTGAAAACCACAAATCCACCCCAAGGCCAGCTACTTATTTATAGGACCCAGTGCAAAATGAAAAGTCAAACCCTTGTTCTAAAAGTAGGAAAAAATGTGCCATTAGTGATGATAAAATATAAAACTTTTTCCCTTCTCCCACAATATCTCTACTTTTCATGGTACTTATTGGTTACTACTTAACACCATTCTAAGTAAAGAAAAATTAAAAGTTAAAATTATTTGCAATTTTACTGTTTATACTATTGTGCAGTGTCATTTTAAAATACAAGTATAAGAGCATTTATTTAATTTGTATGTGGAATCACTAAATTCCACAATTCCTATTTCATAGCTCTTATTTCATTGTGCATGTATTTTGTTCTTACTATAATAGTCAAAACCCAGCACAAAGTGAGCAGAACTATTTTTACTTTGCTTTTAGATATGTGCACATTTGACCAACACTATCTTTTGCTTAGTGGTGAATAAGGAAAGACTGAAGGAAAGGAAGTATTAGTTGCCCTATCTTTCCCTTTCCTTCTGTCATCATTTTTACTGTAAGTGATTGACTAATAGAGGGAAACGTGTAAGAAATGATATGATAGGTGTCCTTGGTTGTTTTGTGTTTTTTAGAAGGTAAATATTCCTTCTACCTTGGAAGTAAGCTCTCTTTTGAAAGGAAAGTTTGACCTCTTGGAGCTGTTAACATCCCATTTAATCAAGGAAGTAATATGCTTACCTTTGCACTCACATGGAGCCTTTCTGGATTCCCACTCACGACAGGTTCGTTGTAATTTTGTGCTGATGGGATGTTGTGAATGCTACATGCTAATGGGGTACAAGGAATGATAAGCATATTGTATATATCTCCTCTGCTTCACTGCACTGTTTGAGTTAACCTACAGAACACAAGTTCAAAGCTAAAAGGGTTAAAATTTTCAGAATGATGAGAGCAGAGCATTAAATAAAACACAGACACCTTCTGAGCATGGGTCCCTGTGCATCTGCAGAGGTCATGGGCCCAGGAAGCTGGCCTTGACTCTGGCTTCTGGCAACTCAAATAAAATACAATTAAAAGATGTCATCGAAGATGCCATGGGTTTGGGTAAGAAAAGCCTCACATCATAGATGTCTAAGTAGTGATGCATGGCAAAATACACTCTACATGTTTTGTAAATGTGATAAATTTGGGTAGGGTATTTACCCATACACAGTTGGGGAAAGGATCCAAATAGGAAGCTTTGAAATTTGCCCACAGTGAGTTCCTATAGCAAGCCAATTGGAATTCTCAATGAACTGTTCTCCTCTTTCTTAGACAAGAGCTTATGTTTCATGTTCTCTTTCCAAATCATTTCCTCTGACCTCTTTAGGTTACCAACATGCCATACCCAGTGTTCAGACATTTTAATAAGGACTCAATGGGTGTGGAGAATCACTGCGTGTGGATGTCAGTCGTGATCTTGCATATTTATTTTATTTCTTTCCACAAGAAAGTAATCAGATTTCTGTAGGTTATGATTCTCAATTCCTGCTTCATAAATATTTCAGTTGTTCCTCTCACCTCTTTCTTATCCTGGGAAAACCCTCTTATTTTTTCACATTGGATGAAATGGTACATCTTCATCCAGGTCCAGGAAGAATTGGCCTCTCCCTCTGTGGTCTGCTCTGCTCCTCTCTCTGTATGGAACCTATTGGTTTATAATGTAATAATGGATTTCTAAGTCTATTTTCTCCATGAGGATCTCAAATTTCCCCAGGGTAGGAATAAGATCTTTTTCTTTTCTGTGTTCCTGATGCTTATCACAGTGTCATGAATATGGTGAACTTAAAAAGGGGAACACTTAAAAGCTCTTATTCTTTAGACATTTCCTTCTCACATTTGGTCCTAGCATTTTTCTCAGTTGAGATGACATGTGTGTTTAGCTATTGAAAATTAAATGGAAAGCATGATCCCATATAATTATGATATATTTTTATTACCAGTAACTAGGAGTTGTCTGACTAGAGAATTATTGTCAGAGAGGATAACATAAGATTGTCTCTTCAAAAGCTGAAATGTCATTTTAAAGACCCTTTGCTAACCAATCTGCATAGTCAGTTCAATTCATTTAAGCTGCTTGAGAGTTAAATGGTTTTTTT
>JAQZBX010111516.1:0-10278 GCA_029593785.1 Cabassous unicinctus
TTTTTTTTTTAATCACAAAATAGTGCTGAATTTTGTCAAATGTGTTTTCTGCAGCAATTGAGATGATCATGTGATTGTTTTTTCTTCATTCAGTTAATGTAGTGTATTAGATTGATTGATTTTCTTATGTTGAACCACCCTTGCTTTCCTAGGATAAATCCCACTTGGTCATGTTGTATAATTATTTTAATATGCTGTTGCATTCAATTTCCTAGTATTGTTTTGAGGATTTTTACATCTGTATTCATTTGGGAAATTGGTTTGTAGTTTTCTTTTCTTGTGATATCTCTAGCTGGATTTGGTTTTAGGGTAATGTTGGTGTCATTGAATGATTTAGGAAGAGATCCCCCCTCTTCAAATTTTTGGAAAATTTTGAGAAGGACTGGTGTTAATTCTTTGAATGTTTGGTAGAATTCACCAGTGAAGCCATTTGTTCCTGGACTTTTCTTTTGGGGGTGGTTAGAACAGCTATCTTTTTATTAGTGTTTGTGTGGTATTTTTTGAGTATTTATTAACATTCCACACTATATTCACACTTGGCTTCTTATCAGTACTTCTTTTTTTTATGTCTTAAATGGTTACTTTAAGAATTATAGGGGATCGGATATGGCTTAAGCATTCGGGCGCCCGCCTCCCACGTGGGAGGTCCTGGGTTCAGTTCCTGGTGCCTCCTGAAGAAGACGAGCAGACACAGAGAGCACACAACAAACAGACACAGAGAGCAGACAGTGAGTGCAAACGTGGGGAGAGGGGGAAATAAATAAGTCTTTAAAAAAATAGAATTATAATATTTATCTTCAAATTATCACAGCCTACCTAGAATTAATATTATGCCATTTTATAAATAATGTGAGGAACTTACACCACTATGTTTCCATTTACTCCCTACCATCCTTTTTGCTACTGTTGTCATATGTTTTACTTCTACAATACTATAAATCCTGAAACACATTTTTATAGTTTAGCTTTTAACACCAATTGACTGTTTTAAGAAATAAGAAAAGAAAATGGTCTTTTGTATTTCACCAGTTACCATTTCCAGCACTCTTTGTTCCTTCTTGCTGATCTGAGAATTAATCTGGTATCATTTCCCTTTAGCCTGAAGAACTTCCTTTGGCATTTCTTGTAGTGTGGGTCTTCTAACAACAAACTCTCCCAGCATCTGTTTATCTGAAAATGTATTGTTTAACCTTCATTTAAAATATTATTTTTAATTATAGAAGTTGTGGTTTTTTCAGAACAATCTTGCATAAAATATAGGATTTCCATATACCACACCACCTTCAGTTTTAAAACATGTCTGCAAAAGAGATAAGATTGTAGGTTGACAATCTTTCAGCACTTTAATGATGTCACTCCTTTGCCTTCTGACTTGCATTATTTTCTGACAAGTCAGTTGGCATTCTTATCATTTTCTACATGTATGTAATACGTCCTTTTTCTCTATTTGCTTTTTTTTAACAAATCAATTTTATTGATACATATTAATAAAGCATAAATCCATCCAAAGTGTACAATCAATGGTATTTGGTATAAGCACATAGTTGTGCATTCATCACTTCAGTCATTTTTAGAGAATTTTCATTATTCCAGTAATAATAATAATAAACAAAAAAACCTCATCACCTCTCAATCTTCCTATGCTTCCCCTGCCATACATAGCTGCTCTTCTGTTTCCATCTCTCTAGTTTATTTATATTTATATTTTGTAAAAACAGTCTAAAAATGCAACATCACCCATGTTTGTATTTTACATGAGGTTTCACTGTTATACAGTCCCACGTTACATTTTTTAGCTTTCCTTCTAGTAATAAACATGACCATAGACTTACCCTTTCAACAACTGTCATACCCATATAATAGTTCTGCTAGCACATGATGTGGTTTCACCATTTTTGTTCATTTCCAAAGATTTGCAAACAACCTTTTTACCAACTCTGCACAGATTAAACCTCAGTTTTCCATTCTCTACCCTCATTCTATTTTCTGGTGACCTATATTCTAATTATTAACTCCATGAATTTACACAATATATATTAGTTCATAATAGTGCAATCATACAGTATTTGTCCTTTTGTGTCTGACTTGCTTCACTCAACATAAGGTCCTCCAGGTTCATCCATGTTGTCATATGCTTCATTCTATTTGCTCTAAGTATTTTCTTTTTATTTTTGGTTTTTAGCTGTTGGCCGTGATGTATCTGGGTGTGGTTTTCATGGTGTTTGTCTTGCTTGGGGTGTTTTGAGTGTCTGGAAAAAAATTCAGTCCTTATTTCTTCAAATATTTTCCCTTGCTGTCTTAGTTTGCCGGGGCTGCTATAACAAATACCACAAAACTAACTGGCTTCAACAAAAGGAAGTGATCTCACAGTTTTGGAGGCTAGAAAGCCAACATCAAGGTAGTGACAGGAATTGCTTTCTCCCAGTGTCTGTTGTGTTTTGGCAGTCCTCCATCATATGGCAATTTGCCTCATTTTCTCCATGTGCCCATTCCTGTTTTCCTGATGACTTCATATATATACATATACACACACACACACACACATATACACACACATACTTTTTAAATTTTTTAAAAATATACTTAGATTACATAAATGTTACATAAAAAAATATAAGGGATTCCCATATGCCCCACTCCCTACCCCTCCCATATTAACATCCTTCATTAGTGTGGTACATTTGTTATAATTGATGAACACATATTGGAGCATTGCCACTAAGCGTGGATTATAGTTTACATTATATTTACACTCTGTCCCACACAGTTTTGTAAGTTATGACAAGATATATAATGGCCTGTACCTGTCATTGCAATATCATTCAGGATAATCCCAATGTCCTGAAAATGCCCCCATATTACACCTATTTTTCCCTCTCCCTCCCCCACTGATGACTTCTGACTTCTACTGACTTCTGTCTTCTATTTCTGTACCCAAGTTCCTTTGTTTATAAGGACTTCAGCCATATTGTATCAAGACCCACCCTCATTCAGTTCGGCCACACCTTAACTAATAACATCTTCAAAGGTCCTATTTACAAATGGGTTCACACCCACAGGATCAGGGGTTAGGATTTGAACATGTCTTTTATGGGGGCCATGATTCATTCCCCAGCACTGCACCATTATCTCTTTCTTCTCCTTCTCTGACCCCAATTTTATGCCTGTCACCCTGTTGATAATATTTCAAGTGTAACTGATGCTTTATTGATTTTTTCAGTTTTTTTAATCTCTCTGTTTCTGGTTGGATAATCTCTATTTACCTGTATTCAAGTTCACTTATTCTTTCTTCTATAGTGTCCAATTTGCTGTTTAGCCTGTCTGATGTAGTTTTCACTTCAGCTATTGTATTTTTCAGATCTAGAATTTCCATTTGGTTCATTTTTAAAGTTTTCTATCCATTTCTAGAAATGTCCCATTACCCCATCTCTATGCCAATTATTATTATTTCCCATAAGTTATTTTACATATATATAATAGTTGTTTGATGTCTTTGTCTTCTAATCCAATAACTTGATTATTTGTGGGTCTACTTCTATTAACTATGCTTTCTCTTGATATAAATCACATTTATATCAATTATCATGTCATAATTTTTTGTTATTGATTCTAGAATCTATGTATAAAAGAACAGTGAAGAAAATACAGGGGCTTATAATAATGTTGATATATGGTTTTTGTCTTATTATTTTATTTTATTTATTTTCTTGAAACTGTACATCCTTCACTGTCAAGCAGTTAAGGTGAGGGGCTTATCATACAGATTTCTCTTAGAGTTGAGCTGAGCTTTGTGAAGAGTTTAGCTAATTGTACAGTTAGAAGGAACACAGTTCACACAAGACTGCCCTCATTTCTGAGACCAAATGCAAGTTCAAGGGATTCCCAAAACCACTCTCAGGGATGACAATTCACTAGAAGGACCCACAGAACTCACTGAAAGTTATTATACTCACTGTGACAGTTTATTACAGGGAAAAGCTACAGATTAAGATCAGCCAAGGGAAGAAGTGCATAGGGCGGAGTCTGGGGAAGTACCAAAAGTGGAACATCCTCTGTCCTCTACCTTTGGAGCAGGGTGCATTATTTTACTGGTCTCAATGTGTGACTATACACATAGAGAGTACTGCCAACCATTAAAGCTCACCCAAGCCTTCCTGTTCAGAGATTTTGGGGGGGACGCCATCATGTGGGCATGACTGATTGATTGCCCATGTGCTTGGTCTCAGTCTCCAGGTTGACTGAAATCGCATGACCCCAAAGCATTGTTGGTCTTTCTGATGTGGCCAACCTTGCCCTAAGGAATGTCCCGCCCCTACCCTAAAGCACAGTGTTACTATCTGGCCAGCCCAAGGCCCCCAGGCAAACAAAGATTATCTCCCAGGAACTGAGGAAAAGGCCAGGTCTATTTTTGGACAAGGCTTAATTCTTTACTACATAGCCCATACTGTCCTTTGGCCGAAGCTCTCTTATAGCAAAACAGTCATAAGCCTAACACTTGGAGGAGCCAGCATGGGGGTAAAGATAGATTTGAAGAAACAACTATTCCATTCTATAAGGCCATTACATACAGTTTCATAGTTTTATGCTAATTTACTCATATCCCCCTCCTTGATTTATAATCATTTGTACCTTCTGATAAACTTATACAGAACTATTTAACGTAGAAATCAGCTGATGATTAGCTAGATCCAGTTCTTCCTCAGGCCAGTAATTTTGCATCATTATTACATCCTGAGTAGGTTTTGAATTCAGTATCTCAATACATTTGGCCATCAATGTCAGCATAACGACCTTACCAACAATGCCTGTTACTCCATATTGCAGTATGACAGTAGATGAATCCTGAAAATAAGAATCAAAAGATACTGGCACATTATTAGAGTCCCATCAGTCATTAACAATTGGTCCAGTTCATCCTCATATCATATGACCAAAATATCTCCCTGAGTGATGCCACTCAGGCTTGAAGGTTTCCGTTCTATCCGCTCAGGTTCCAAGTAGGAGTGGTCTCAGCAGTATGTGACTTCACTCTTTCAGGTACTGTATATAATTGAGGTAAGACACAATAGCACCTATTGCTCTGAGCCTTCTTCCAGGTACCAGTGTAACACTGGCTTCCCTCATTGCATAGCCCATTGATTCATTCTTTCCCCTCAGCTACCATTCCTCTTCTCTCCATTTAGACCCAAGTTTTTCCACCTTTGGAAAGGACATTAGGCTTGGTCTCTGTGCTGGTCCAGATTGCCAGCAGCAACTCTATTCTAGCAAGTGCCTCCCCCTCAGTTCACTCCCACTCAGGTAGGGTAGGGTTATACAGGTACAGAACTAGTGGGCTCTCTCAACAACTAGGCAAAACAGCTGTATTCATTGTCAACTCCAATTTCATAGATGGAGTGGAGGTACCATCCACCCCATCAGGCCCATAGGAATTTTGACATAAAGATTTAAAGGCATAATTATGGTTTCTTGTTTAGGGATCATCCCTGCCTCCAGCCACCAGCACCTGCAGTTGCAGTCCTTGTCCTGGACCCACTGCATCAGTAGGAAAAAAGAGAGTTGAAGTGATGTGGGGGGAAATGAAAGAAGTTTGATCATACGAGCATCCCCTCCCGTGGGAATAGCTATATAGTCATATCAGCATCTTTCCCCACCCATCCTTTCCCAGAAAAGTGGAGGATGCTATCTAGGGGGAGCTTCCTTTGGCCACCTCACATTGAGTATGTGCACACACTTGTGAACACGGGAAGTCAGCCCCTCATGCCTATATCTATGCCTGTTTCAGACAACAGATATTTCAATTGCTCCTTCCAAATTTCTGTCAAATCATTGCTCTGAGCAGATCTTTTCATCCATGGTTAGACTTTATGGGCTGTAAAGTATAGTCCTTGGTCTGAAGAAATGCAGTATCTTCTGTTCTGGTACTTTTGCAATACTGTGAGCATTTGTATCTATCGCCAGCATGACGGGTTGGAGCTATATGTACCCCAGAAAAGAAACATGGTCTTAAATTTTATCCAGTCCTGTGAGTGTGAACCCATTGTAAGTAGGACTTTTTTTTTTTTTTAAGATTTTTATTTATTTATTCCCCACCCCCACCCCATTGTTTGCACTTGCTGTCTGCTCTCTGTGTCTGTTGTATGCTCGTCTTCTTTTTTCAGGAGGCACCAGAAACCAAACATGAGACCTCCCATGTGGGAGGGAGGTGCCCAATGGCTTGAGGAACCTCCACTCCCCGCTTGTTGTGTCTCTCATTGTGTCTTTTCATTGTGTCAGCTTGTTGCATTATCTTCTTGTATCAGCTTACCACATCAGTCCATCGTGTCAGCTCACTGTCCTGCTCATCTTCTTTAGGAGGCACCAGGAACCAAACCCAGGACCTCCCATGTGGTAGGCGGGTGCCCAACTGCTTGAGCCACACCCGATTCCCAGTAGGACATTTTGATGAGGCTACTTCAGTTAAGGTGTGGCCCACCTCAATCAGGGTGGGTCTTAATCTATTACTGGCATCCTTTATAAGAGGATGAAATTGAGACACATAGAAAACCATAGAGTGAACAGCCAGAAGCTGAACATCAACAACCTGGAAGAATAGGGAGAGGCCAGGAGAGGCCGCCATGTGCTTGTCATATGACAGAGGAGCTAAGGACCAAGGATTCCTGGCAGCCAGCCCCAGAAAGCCAGTCTTCAGGGAGTAAGCATTGATTTGAACTTTCTTTTAGTTTCAAAATCCAGAACAAATAAATTCCCATTGTTTAACCTGACCCATTTCATGGTATTTGCTTGAGCAGCCCAGGAAACTAAAACAATCAGGTAAGCAAAGCCCAGTCCAGAGTAACTGTCTTTTGCTGTCAGGATTCATGTGTAGCCACTGGAGGCTACCAGCATCAGTCTGACTTGCCACCTGTGTAGGGGGCCAAGGGGAATCTGCCCTGTAGCCATCTGCAGTCTCTTTCTTGGCAGAAAGAAGTTCTTACTGGCGTCTTATGCCTTGGAGGATGCAAGAATATGTTTGTATTCAGCCCATCTCTGCATTGCTCAGCATCCCACCCCTACCCCATGTCCACTGATTTCATGGGCCCCAGGGGCCATCTCAGGCAAGCACATCAGGATGTCCACCTCCTGGTTAGAGTCACCTTCCAATCCTGGAAAGAGCTTGTTCTGATTTTGTTCATGGACGCTGAGAACGGTGGGAGCAGATTCATTTCTGGGTTGGCAAAAGGGGTGGCAGAGAAAAATAGCTAGAGAACAGGCTGAAACAGCCTAGAAAAAGATCTTCTAGGGTTTAGGACACCAGGGGAAGGCTGGACACCACCCAGAGGAGAGAGGGACAAAGGAGGGAAATCACGGAGACAGAACCATGAGCTGAAACCAGAGGCTGCTGCTGCCGGCACCCTCCCCCACACTAAAGACACTTTAGAATTCTCGGGCCTCTGGGCCTGTGACTACAGACAAAGGATCCAACATCCCAGGAAAGGGGAGAGAGAGGGACACAGCCTAAGACTGACTCAGCTTCTGACCCACAAATTTGGTCTGCTGTGTCCCACCAGCCCTTTCAGGCTGGATGGGACCACACCATGGTTTGCCCTTGGAGCCTGCACAGGACTGGAGAAATCCCACCCTCCCAATCTCCCTCTCTTCTAGCCAGGACTGGTTGTTGAGGATGCACCTCCCCAGGAAAGGGGAGCAAGAGGGACAAAGCCTAAGGCTGATTCAGCTTTTTTTTAAATTGAGTTTTTCACTCACAAATTTGGTCTGCTGTGACCCAGGAGCCCTTCCAGGCTGGGTGGGGCCGCATCAGTTTGCCATGGGGGCTGCCAAAGGCTACAGATATACAACCCTCCCAATCTCCTTCTCTACTAAGTAGGACTGATTGTTGAGGACTCAAGGGGAGTGGAAATATTTCCCACCCAGGAAAAGGGAGGGGACTGCCAGAGAAGGCTGGAAAACTATCACTAAGAAAGTTTGAATTACAAGGCCCTTAGCCTCCAGGCAGGAAGCTCTATCACATTGATCCATCTGTGTTGCAACAAATACACTCCAACCAGCCACTGAACTGAGAGCTGCCAAGGAGCGCCATCTGCTGGCAGGCCAAGGAAGTGCATGTGAGGAAATTAAAAGAGGCTTTTTTTTTGGCCTTTATAACTTCCCTCCCCAAGGCCCTAGTAAGAGGGTCTGAAACCAATTACTGTGTCCAGAATCCAGTTTTGAGCAACTAGCAGAGACAATCCTAACAATCCAGGTTGAGCTAAGGATCAAAGAGCAGTGGTAACACAGCCTCCCGCCACTAAATCCCTACAAACCAGAAAGAAATTCAGCATCTGAGTAAACTACATCCTAATTAGATGCCTATATATCAGTAAAAAATTACAAGCCATACTAAGAAAATCGAAGATACGGCCCAAGAAAAGGGAATATATTAAAGCCCCAGAAGAGATGCAAGATTTGAGAGAACTAATTAGTGAGATGTGTACAAGTTTCCAAAATCAAATTAATGAGTTGAAAGACTATATATCTAAAAAGATAAATGACATCAAGAAGACATTGAGCAAGCACAAGTAAGAATTTGAAATCCTGAACAGAAAAGTAACAGAGCTCATGGGAATGAAAGAAACAATGGATGAGATCAAAAATACATTACAGGCATACAACAGCAGACTCGAAATGATAGAAGAAAGAATAAGTGTTACAGAAGACCAAACAGCTGAAATTGAAGAGAGAAAAGAACAGAGAGAGAAAAGAATGGAAAAAATTAAGCAGGGGCTCAGGGAGTTGAATGACAACACAAAATGCAACAACATACATCGCATGGGAGTACCAGAAGGAGAAGAGAAGGGAAAAGGGGCAGAAAGAGTATCTGAGGAAACAATAGCTGAAAATTTCCCAACTCTCATGAAAGAAATGAATTTATATGTCCAAGAAGCGCACCATACCTCAATCGGAATAAATCCGATTATATCTACTCCAAGACACACACTGCTCAGAATGTCAAATATCAAAGATAAAGAGACTGCAAATATTCTCGCTATCCTGATTTTCTGAAAATCAGGGTAGGCTAAACATTCGCTATATTAGAAGCCATGCATGTGTCCCCAGACCTAGTTTTTCTCCCTAGGCCTGGTTTTTGGAATGCTGGTGATAAACTAAGCCTGATTTATTATATGACCATCCTGTATGGGAAAAGATTGTAACTATGGGTATCTTTGGTCAACCTTAAGAGATATAACGGGGGATAGATGTGGCTCGGGTGGTTGGGCATCCATCTCCCATGTGGAGGGACCTGGGTTCGATCCCCGGGACCTCCTGGTAAAAATTAAAAAGAAAAATATAGAAGGCGCGTGGGCCACCAGGCCCCGTGTGTGGGTATGCTGCCAGGCCCTGCAATCCATGCAGCAAGATAATGACGTAACAAGAAAGTGACACAAGGGAGAGCCAGGACAAGATGCACCAAAAAAACAGGAACTAAGGTGGCACAGGTGGTAGGATGCCTCTCTCCCACATCGGAGGTTCCGAGGATCGAATCCCAGTGAAGACAGGAGGAGAAAGATGAGAAGAGAGGGCAGGAAATGGACACAGAGTCACCCAGCGAATGGACCAAAAATAGCAAAAAAGCGGGGAGTGTGTGTGGTAAAAATGGATAAAAGTAAATAAATAAATCAATAAAAACTTTTAAAAAATGTATAGGGGAGTAAGATACGGACTATGGTTAGTAGTAAGACTTTGACAATGCGCTTTCATGATTTGTTAACAGATGTTTCACAACAATGCAGGATGTTTGTGGAGGGGTGGTGTGTGGGAGCCCTGTATGATGTTATGCATGTCTGTTTTGTGGGTTTGCGATGTTTACTGAACACTTATAATTTATGTATGTTCATGTATGAATGATATACTTCAATAAATTGTTTATAAAAAAAAAGATAAAGAGAAAATTCTCAGAGCAGCAAGGGAGAAGCAAACCATCACATAAAAGGGATGCCCAGTAAGACTTAGCACAGATTTCTCTTCAGAAACCATGGAGATGAGAAGACAGTGGCATGATCCAATTAGGATACTGAAAGAGAAAAACTCCCAGCCGAGAATTCTTTTTTTTTTTTCAATGTTTATAGCAGCTTTATTCAGAATAATCCAAAACTGGAGACCATCCAAATGTCCAGCAGGAGACTGGATAAACAAATTGCACTATATTAGCACAATGGAATACTAGTCAGCAATAAAAAAAATAAAAAGAATGACTTGCTTGTTCATGAAACAACATGGACGAATTGCATAGACATTATGTTT
>JAQZBX010111517.1:0-10277 GCA_029593785.1 Cabassous unicinctus
GAAGAACTAGCTGCCAAAAATACAGAGGAACCAAGAAGAGAAAGGAGAGGACATAGCCCAGTGATGGAGAAGCTATAATACCCCAAAGATTGCCAGCTTCTGACCACAGATGGAAAAAAGTCTTGCAGCCTCCAAATACATGATGAAAATTAATTACCATTTTTAACTAACTTTTTGTGTGGTTTTATCATGGCATTATGGATATTAAGATGCACAAGCCGTTGAATTAATTATATTCATTAATGTTTCAATGCCTCTTGCCCAAAAAGTTGCAGAGTGCACAACCAGGACACCCTTGAGCACAAGAAATCTTGAGAGTGGAAGAGGTGTTGGGAGCATTGGTAAACCTCATGACCTCCTTTTAATACTCGAGTCAAAGAAGTTCAAGATGAGTGGAGAACCGGCTTGGATTTGTGCAGGGAGTAGGAACAGATCAAAGAAATCATCATCTCAGTTGTGAATAATTATTTTCTTTTCTTTTTTTTTTCTCTTTTTTTAGATTTCAATGCCTTTTTAATTTATATTTTAGGGATTCACATTCTTTTTTACAAAAATATGTTACCCCATTTTCATCTGGCAAGAAGTCTTGTTCTCAGTAACATTGATGAGATTCTAATGCAGTTTCCATAATACATGTCTAAAGCATTTATGTTTTCTTAACCTGGGTAATTTTCCCTGAGTATGCCCTGCCATTCATACTTCTGAGTCAGTGCTCAGTATGCAGTGTTTTTCTTTTCTTTCTTTTATTTTTTAACATGGGAATAAACATAGTATAATCTATCTTTGATAAAAAATTCAGTTCAAATCCTGCTGGAAGGATCATGGCCCATTTGCTTCTCACAACCAGGAGGTGAATGTTTACCTAGCTATTCTAGAGGTGGTAAATCCCTTGAGAATGGTTCAATGAACTCTCCAATCTCATGTAAATACCCAGGGCTGATTTTGAATATGATCCCAGTTCTGTGGTCTCTGGGAACCATATTTCAATTGATATGTTCATGAGATATTATTGCAGGCTGTGCTGAGTGGGATCTTAAGAAGAAAATAAGGCATAAGCTCATCATAACCTGTGTTCCTGAGAAAGGAGAGAGAAGGGAAAGTCAGATATTTCTCTATCAGTGGGGACTTCTCATAGGTTCAGATTATATTTTTGCATTACCTTAAAAGCTTTCACCCTGTGGATTGGTAGTTTCTTTACCTGAATCTCCAAGCCCCTGGAAAAAGAAAGCGTCATCCCCAGGTTTCCTTTCCTAGATTCTAAACAAAGACTGAGGCCCTGAAGACCTTCTCTGCATTATACCTTGGCATCCCATGTGCAAATCACTTTCCAGTATCTGTGCATTGCTTCCTTACCCTGTGCTGTATTCTCTAGGAACCACATATGTTGTCCAGAATTCTGAGATTCCTGAGTATATTCTTCTGTTTGTTACTTCTCCCTTTGAGGGCATCAGAGATTTTCAATAAGGGATATATAGATAAGGAGTACAATAGTTGTCGCTAATGATTTTTACTTCCATGTTGCCCCTAAATTCCAAGCCCATGTTCAGTTCTATGAGTCAGACCCAGACCCTGAGAAGCCCTCATAGATCCTGTGTCTCACCTGCACTGTCTCTGGATTTTCCATCACAATCTTTAGTTACTGTTGTTTTGGAACTGTCAAGCCCTTTGAGGGGCAGTAGCAGTAGTGGAGCAAAATATAACATAATGGAAATGCATCCTATAAGCCACCTCTCTGGAGCAAATTCTCCATCTCTAGATACACATACAAGAACATCCAAGTTTCCCTGTAGCTGAGCTGTGACTGCCAAGGATGCAACTGTGTATTATTGGGTACAATAAGGGAAAGTTGGTGTATGAGCCCAGACACAAAATCCCATGTGCAGAGAGAGGGCTGGGCAGCAAGGGGCACTCAGGAAACACAGAACACAGGGCAGGAACCCAGCTCCAGGTGTAGGAGCAGCTGGAGGCTGTGGAGTGGTTTCCTTTATGGAGTGGGGTTTTCATTGTTTCTCAACCTCCTGAGACCTTCTTCTACAATTTAATGATTTTTAATTAGCTAACTTGTAATTTTAAAATATTTCTTATTGGATTATAGAATTTAAGTTACATGTACATTTTTTAACTGTAAAAAGTTTTGGGTAGATATTGAGAGTTCATACTTTTACCCAGATGCCTCTGTTGCTTTGATTTTTTGAACTTACTTCTTTATCCTATAATGGCTCATTCTGCCTCAGCCTGGAGTGGTCACAGTGGTGCTTAACTCTATTATTCATCAATATACTCTTGACAGAGTTTCTTTGTGTTTTGATTATTGATGGAATAATTTCTGTTCAAATTATTTATGTCTCTCATTACCTGGATCGTTTCAAGATCCCAATTACCAGTTAAGATTATATTTATTTGAGTTCATTTCATTTTCTTTTTTATAACAATAATCTTTATTTTTCAGAGAAGTTTTAGATTATAGAAATGTTATGTGAAACCCCAAAATATAGGGCATTTCCATATAACCGATCCAATCTCCCACCCACATTTTCTCCTATTAATAACCTCTTACATTCATGTGGAACATTTGTTACAGTTGATGAACCAATATTGAAACAATGCTATTAACCAAGGTCTATAGTTTACAGCATGGATTACACTTTGTGCTGTACAGTTTAATAGGTTTTGACAAATGTATAATGGCATGTATACATCATTGCAGTGTCATACAGAACCAATCCAATACCATAAAAATGCTTTGTGTTCCACTTATTCTCCCCTGCTCCTCACCTCAGAACCTCTGGCAACCATTATTTTTCTATCAGTATTATAAGTTTTTCTGTTACCACAAGCTAATAACAACAATAACAATAAATCTACTTTGGTCCTTGGTTGCACTCTCCTTATATTTGTTCACTCCTCATTCTGAGAAATTTGGGATGATGTCTGTTCTGCTTCAGATTGATGCAGGCTTAGATATTATGGGGCTGATGGAAAGAACTGCTCAGATTGCAGCAGTAGAAATTCTTTGTTTTGTGGGAAGCGGCTTGTCCATCATCATCATTTTGTTAGTTGTCCTTGGCAAGTCTAAAGAACTGGATAATAGGTGTTGGCTACAACTCAGCTGAGATTCAGAGATCAACCAGCATGTGAAAAGAACAAACATTTAACACTCTTAGACATATATTTAATGAACAGTGATAATTATAAGTTCAAATAAAAGAGGTAGATGATTCAAGAGTAAGAAAGTGATAAATGAATCAAATTCTGTAATATTGGGGAAATAGTTCATCATGTATTACAAAATAAGGTCTGCTAAGAGGGAGCTGATTTCATGTGGTTGGATGACTTGCCTATAGTGTCTGGACATCCCTGGATCCCTTCCACTTTTGCTTGTGGCTGTGTTTACTGTGAGACATTGTTTCGATCTGCATAAGCATAACCTATGTAGCGACTTCCCTGCACAATTTGAAATCTTTTAGCTGTAAAAACTCTTTTGTATTAATGTTCCCCCTTTTGGTCAAGGTTTTTCCAATAATTATTTTCAAATTTAGTGACATTGGCCAAAATCTGCAAGAATGTTATTTCTAATAATTTTCTTTAAGTTTTCACTATTTATTTGTCAATAAATTACTTATACCTATATTATATTAAGTTAGTATTTAATGATACTTAACCAGGGAATTGCCCCTATCATTTCTGGCTTGATATAGTCATATGGGAAGATCGAACACTCAGCTTAAACAACTCAAATATTTTTATTTGGCCTTTACTTCATCATTAAGGTAAATAATTTCCAGGATGAGACCATTTGAATTAAAAACACCTTTGAGGTTCCCTAGTATGTAGTCTCCTCTAGTCTACATTTAAGGTAGCAAAATAATAATTTCTGAAAGATATGCCATGCACATGCATGGCTTTCAATTATTCATGTGATGTTTCTGCAGAGGATAAACCTTATTCCCTTGAGGAATTCCCTACATGACTGGCAATGACTCATGGAGGATGGTTGATTATTGTTATAAAGTGCTTCATACTCAGCAAGTGTTACCTAATTTACCTATATCTTGAGAGCATGTTAAAATAATCTTATGTAATAATGCACTTTGAGTATTACAAATATATCTAAATAGTTTCTGTTCTGTAATGTCAGTAATATTTATTTGAAAAAAAAAAAGTCCTCAATACTCTCTGGGGCTTTGATAGAATAAAATTCATCATTGTAGCTCTTATAATGGGTATGTACATATTTACTGTGTTCAAAATTAGTTAAATGTTATAACATCTACCTTGTTTATAAGTGAATGGTCAAAATGAATGATTCTCCATATTTGTCAATTTTTATTCTGCCCTTTCTGCTTGTTTCTGTAAAAATAGATTGTTTCCTACAGGAAATATAAGGTACAGAAATATGGTAAATTTTATAGCACACATTATACCCAGACACTTTCCCATGATACTAATCTCTGGTTTGCATTTTAAAGAAAACTACATGTAATGGATTAAATAGTGTCCTGTAAAAATTCATGTCCTGTGGAAACAAAGAATGTGACCTTATTTGGAAATAGAATCTTTGCATATATAATTAGTTAATTGAAGTTGAGGTCATACTGGATGCAGGTGGGCACTAATTCTATGACTGGTGCCTTTATAATAAGAGTAAACAGATAATCAGAGGGGAGATGGACATGTGAGGAAGGAGGGAGAGATTAGAGTTTTCCAGGTAACACCAAAGAATGCCAAGGCTTTCCAGCAGACACCAGAGGCCAAGAGAGATTGATGGAACCTTTTTCTCCCTGAGAGCCTTCAGAGGAGCATGGATATGTGCATACCTTTTTAATGACAGCTACCCTCCTGATCTTGAGAGAATATATCCCTCTTGTTTTGTGCCACCAAGTTGTAGGATTTTGCTAAACAAGCCTAGGAACCTAAGGAACCACAGTTCCCAGAATCCACATACCCAAGTAATTCAGCTGATATTTTCAGCTTCCCAATGCTGTTGAGGTAAAAGTTTATGTTCGGAGAAGAATTCATTATCTGGGTGACATGGGGATCTTTGAGGAGGTAACAGATGAGATTCCTTTAGGGTAGAACTAGTCTGGGTACTCTAATGGCACTCAAAAATCTTTCCAACCTTGTGTTACCTTCAGAAATGTTATAAAGACAGAAAGTAGCCTCGTTCATGACAGGTCCACCAAAAAAGTCCTGTTCAGATCCAAGAGAGAAGGAAGTTGTTTTACAACTAAATGAAGCCTAGGCCTGCCATGAATACTAACATTTTGGTAGCAATTTGTTCAAATTCTGGTGTGTGTAGATGTCCTATTTAACATAATAAAATCATTTTACATGGTGTGGAAAAGTAGAAGAAACTGATATACATACAACTTCATTCTTCCTTTAGTTAATCTAAACACTGTGAGATAACTTCTTGTGATAAAGAAAATTATTATGTCAAAAAGAAAGAAAGTGAACAAGTCCAATGTGGATCCAGGACCTAGGAGTCAGAACCCTTAACTGGAAGCAGCATGGACCTGTAAGGCAGCTTGAAAAATAGTCACTGCCCTAGACTCAAATCCTATCCCTCAGGCTCCAGGACATCAAATCCAGGTTCATGATCCCAGGAAGTACCTGGTCTTTCAATTGGGACTGTGTCTTTGTTGGGCCAGAATCCTAAACACCCTCTCTGGGAAGACAGAGAAACTCCCTCAGAATCTATCCTCCACTAAAATTGCAGAGGGAGAACTTGGTGCCCCTGACAACTTGGGTGCCTTGGACTGCAGACTCATTAGATTTTTCTCACATCCTCATACGTTTGTGGACTGTGAAGGTGCTTTGGAGGTGGGTGAGGCTCCAGTTCTGTGCAATCTAGTCCCACAGTGCTGGTATGTAGGGGGAGGATTATAGGGACTTGTTTTTGACCATCTGGAGGCTTAAGCCAGATGTCTTTCCCTGCCCATGTTTTGCAGTTATGAACTCTGGAGTCTTATCTGGAAGGCAGGATGTAAATATGCAAAGTCAGGGGAAATTCCCATTTAAATCCACTGCTACCCTTGCCCAGTGGAGTCTCCCTCATGGTCCATCTGTTGTCTTCAGTGTTATTTCCATTAATCTTCACAGATGGGGCCTGCCACCATCCTTGTCCTCCTCATGGCTCTTCTTCCAGGTCAGGGATGACTGAGGGCTTGGGGTCACAGAGGAAGGTGGTGAGTTTGGGGCCTCTGATCTCTGTTTCCTGGGTCTCCCACACAGGTGCCATCACTGAGGTGCAGCTGGTGTAGTCTGGGGCAGAGGTGAAAAGGCCTGGGGAGCCTCTGAGTATCTCCTGTAAGGCCTCTGGGTACAGCTTTAACTACTCCTGGATCCACTGGGTGTGCCAAGAACCAGGGAAGGGCCTGGAATGGGTGGGAATGATTTATCCTAGTGACTCAGATATAAACTATGGCTCATCCTTCCAAGGACAAGTTACCATCTCTGCAGACAACTCTGCCAGCACTGCCAACCTGCAGTGGACCAGCCTGAAGGCCTCAGATACAGCTGTATATTACTGTGCAAGAGACACAGTGGGAGAAACAACATCCTGGGAGCATCAAAAACCCTGAGAAAGCCCATAGCTTCAGTGTAGAGTTCTAGGAGACATCCTCCACCAGGGATCTCTCAAACACAACCACCAGGGAAATAACGGTTTGGCTGGGTCCTCAGGAATGAGAATGGGAAGAACAACATCAAAAGGAGACTCAGCTTCATATGCTGACAAGACAAGGGACCAGTTCCTGGGGAACACTGATCCTTCTTTTCTGGACTAGGTTACTCTGCTCTGTCCTTTGGCTCACATTGTGTCCTCCAGCAAGGTGGCTGCATAAGACATGTTATGTTCATAACATAAAAACAGTCTTATCTACACATATTTCATGTAACTTTAACTTAGTGGAAATTACACGCACTCTATCATTGACTTCCTTCTGTTCTTTCCTTCCTTCCTTCATTTCTCCGTCTCCATTTCTCTCTTTCAGAATTCCTTTAATGCTTTAAGACATAACTATCCACCCTTTTTATCATTCTCATATTATTGTATATATGATATATAATATTGATTAGTCTGGGTTTAAATGTGTTGGTTGTTTTTTTACAAATAACTTTAAGCATCCTTTTGCTTTTTTCATCTATATATGCAGCTATCCATATTTTAATATTCATTTCTTTCTCCTCAACTTTTTTCTAGACATCATATAACGTCTCCTGTTAAAACTCTTCCTGAGAACTAACTAGATACCAACCTGCTCTGCCTGCTTTGGGCCAAGGTGGAGAATGTGGTGTCTAAGATTGCAATGAAACATATACATGGCTGAAAGGCCCAAGAACACACAGTTAATGGAAGGGTGCTGAAGTTATATCCCAGTATCCTTATAAGAGACATGAAGATATTTGTATATGTTTACAAAATAATGTCTGTTTGCAAGTATCCTGTGTGAAGTGTGGCTGGTGGAGTCTGGGGGTGAGGTGAGACAGCCTGAAGGATTTCTGCACTTGTCCTATCCAGCCTCTGGTTTCTCCTTTGTTGATGATAAGCTGCACTGGGTCACCCATACCACATGGGAAGGGGGAAGGGCTGGAGTATGTCTCATATATTAATCCTAAAGGTGAGAGCACCAGCTATGCAGAATATGTGAATGGCCAATTCACCACCTCCAGGGACAATGCCAAGAGACAGCTCTACCTGCAAATTAACAGCCTGAATTCTGAGCACATGGCCTTTTATTACTGTGCAAAGTACACACTGAGGGGAAGTCAATGCTAACCCATAAATAATCCTCACTGTGGGGTGGCTGGAAGGAGACACTAAGGACCCACTGAGAACAAGGTTCAGCTGCAGAAGCAGGTGCAGGGAGGTGGCTAGGGGTTGTAGCCTTTCAGGGTCTAGGGCTTCCTAACCAGCTAATTGATTCCCCAGGGAGAATGTCTAAATTGATATTCCATCTCTCACTGACTTCATGAGTTAGAAAATTTTTCCAATAAGAGGAAGCATAATCACATGCAAAATCAGCCTAAGCACCCTTATGAAGGCAGAAATGAATCTGCCCAATATTCCCAGGTTCAGAATTCTAAGTAGCTCAAAACAAGTTGGTGAAACTTTCACAATGGGAATGAAGAGAGAAAACTCAATAAGATTCCCCATCAGGACACACTTTTGGATTCACTCAAGAACAAAGAGAGAGGCTATTCCATGTTCTAGATTGTAATGGGTTTCAAATTGCCCTTCTACTCACAAAATAGTGTGCATGACCTAATCATATTGAGCAGACTCACAAAGACAGAGTCTGGAATATAGGTTACCAGGGGACAGAAAGGGATTAGAGGGTGGTGAGCTGATGCTACATCTGGGCAGAAATTATGATCAGGTGGAAGGGCTGGGCTGCAGGGGGCATTTGTACCACCAGGGGGTGCACAGGGCCAGCTTAGGAACAAGACAGAGGGAGACCTAGATTTCCTCTTAGATTCTTGCATTTCCTATTTCAGTCCAGCAAGTCTTCCTTCTGAACTCAGCTTTTGTTCTTCCTTAACAACCCCCAGATTTCTCTCATCTTGTACTGGTTACTCTAGAATGGGGAATCTAATCAGTTTTTTGTTCTTCATATCTCAGACTGCTGCTAACAAGTAGATTAGGAAATAAGAAAACTTAATCCAAACTCTAGTGCTGGGCAATGGTACTTGTCTGTCATACATTAGGAAACCCTTGCTCTACCCAGATTATTCAATATCTAATGTTAATATGGTGGTGTCTGCAAATATTCTCACTGTCCTGATTTTGTGATAATCAGGGCAGGCTAAACATTTGCTATATTAGAAACCATGCACATGTTCCCAGACCTAGTTTTTCTCCCTAGGTCTGGTTTTTGGAATGCTGGTGATAAACTAAGCCTGATTTATTATATAACCATTTTGAATGGGAAATGACTATAACTCTAGGTATCTTTGGTCAACCTTAAGAGATATAACAGGGGGACTGATGTGGCTCAAATTTTTGGGCATCTGTCTCCCATATGGAGGGACCTGAGTTCAATCCCCAGGACCTCCCCATGAAAGTAAAAAAAAAAAAGAAAAATATAGAAGGCATATGGGCCATCAGGCCCCATGCACTGGTGTGCTGCTGGGCCCCATGAGCAGGTGAGCCATCAGGCCCCGTATGTGGGTTCACCACCAGGCCCTGTGTATGGGTGAACTGCCAGGCTCGGGGCATGGATGAGCCCTCAGGCCCCATGTGCAGGTGAGCCACCAGGCCCCACAGCAGGTGAGCTGTCAGGCCCTGTATGTGGGTGCACCACCAGGGCCCACAAGCCATATAGCAAGATGATGACATAACAGGAGAGTGACAAGAGGAGATGTGCCAAAAAACCAGGAACTAAGGTGGTAGGAAGCCTCTCTCCAACATCAGAGGTTCCAAGGGTCAAATTTCAGAGAAGACAGGAGAAGGATGAGAAGAGAGGACAGAAAACAGACACAGAGTTGCCAGTGAATGGACACAGAAACAGCAAAAATGGGAGGGGTAAAAATAGATAAAAGTAAATGAATAAATAAATAAATTCTTTAAAAAATGTATAAGGGAGGAAGATATGGACTATAGTTAGTAGTATTACTTTGATGATGCTCTTTAATGATTTGTAAACAAATGTTTCACAACAATGCAAGGTGTCTGTGGGAGGGTGACATGTGAGAGCCCTGTACAATGTTATGCATGTCTGTTTTGTAAGTTCACGGTGTTTACTAAACACTTATACTTTATGTATGTTCATATATGAATGATATACTTCAAAAAATTGTTTAAAATTTAAATAAAATATGGTGGTGTCTTGTTCATTTGACTTTTATGAAGTTGAAACACAATTGTTGGTACCTTTATCATTAAAATGTTTACAGTTTTCAAGGATAATAAACATATTTTAATAACATTACTTTTTACAACTATTTGTACATGTATTTATTTATTTATTATTTATTTTAGGTAGGCCAGTAAAAAGAATTTATTTGGAAAATGGGGGAAAGAACAGAGCTTGCTGAGAAATGGAAGAGAATATTGAAAACACACATCAAGATTTTGTGTGGGCCACTTTATGCAGAGACCAGCTCTGCCTCCTGTGATTACCTTTTAAACTATTAATTATTCTACCCCTTTGCTAATGATAAGGGAATGGACCTCACTGGTTATTGGTTACCCCACCTATGGTGGGAGCCTTTGTGGAATATCCAGACCCAAGGGAGGTCTCAGAAAGAGAAACTAGGACCTCAATGTTAAACTC
>JAQZBX010111518.1:0-10278 GCA_029593785.1 Cabassous unicinctus
CTGTGTATATACCCAGAAAGAATTGAAAGGAATGACACAAACAGATATATGCACCCCAATATTCATAGTGTTATTGTTCAAAATTGCCAAAAGTTAGAATCAGCCCTGGTGCCCATCAACAGATGAGTGGATAAAAAAAATGTGGTACATACATACAATGGAATATTACTCAGCTGTAAGAAGGAATAAAGTGCTAACACAGGGAATAGCATGGATGAATCTTGAAGACCTTATGTTGAGTGAAGCAAGCCAGACATTGATGGATGAGCAGTGTATGCCCTCACTGATTTGGATTGAGGAAAATGAGCAGTCTCTGAGAACCATAGTCTGAAAGACAGGTTTACAAGGGAGAGAAAGAGAAGAGTAAGTTGTGAGCCATCACCCATATGGACACAATCTATGGTAAAGTGTTCGTGTATAGTTGCATATTGACGAGTAGGA
This sequence comes from Cabassous unicinctus, assembly GCA_029593785.1. NCBI lineage: Eukaryota > Metazoa > Chordata > Mammalia > Cingulata > Chlamyphoridae > Cabassous > Cabassous unicinctus. Next base: position 442 of record JAQZBX010111518.1, read on the forward strand.
CAGGTAGGTAGTGAGATTACTGGGTTTGGTGGTGCAGGGTTGACAGGTGGGTAGATTAGGAAGGACAGGTTAGAATACGCTGGATACTGGGGGTTGGGGGAGAGATTGGAGAGGGGTTAGGTGAACATGGGATTTGTGGGTATGATGTTAAAAGTGCAGGAGTGGGAATGTTCTTATGGCAATATGACAAGGTAGTGTCATTAGTTTAGGGTGTAGGTTGTGGGTGCATTCAGGTTGGGGTGCATCTGGAGTAGGTTTCTGGGGAGTGTGTGAGTGTTCATCCTGCCATAATGTGTTGTGACGGGGAGTGGAGACTCACACGGTGGGTAGGAAGGAGAAGGACCCCCATCTTGGGTGGACCGATTCACCCAGAAACAGACAGGTTGTTGTCTCTTAAGAGCAAGGGTGGATCCTAATAGGGGAGGATATTCAGTGTATCAAGACCTCTTGTTGCATGTAACTATGAATCTTGTCATCCAATGAGTCAAGCTAGGGGAGTGTCATGTGCCCCAGGGGGATGGGGAGGAAGGAACTGAAAAGATCAAACAGGGGGTATTTAGTGGTCATGGGAAATGTTTTTCATTACCTTACAATAATGGACACAGGACATGGTAAATATCATCAAAAATTATTAACAGTACCATCTAAACTGTAAACTGTACTGTAAACCACTGATAATGTTTAGTAGCTATGTTTCACTATCTGTATAACAGTTACAACAATGCTACAATGCACGTGCAAAAAAATTGTTTTAATATGGGGTGAGGAAAGGGGAAGGAGGTTGGGTATATGAGAGTCTCTAGCATTTTGTGAGTGACTTTGCTGTGACCTAAAACTTCTTTGAAAATTAAAAGAAAATTTGGGAGACACTGGGGAGTGAGAGGGGGAAGGTGCCATAGTACAGACTGGACACTCAATAATGCAGTGATAAAAGAAAAAAACAAAAATAATAAATTTTTTATTTTTTTAATTTTTTTGTTTTTCCCATTTTTTGAATGTCCCAATCTTTTAACTTTATTTTATATTTAGGTCCTTTTTTCTGAGTTTCCATGTATTTTATCTCTTACATTTAAACTTATCATTATTATTTCATTTTCCTATTAATTGTATTTGGCTATTATATGGACTTCATCTTCAAGGAAGGTTTAGATCACATAAGGATTACAACAGGGCCAGTAGAGGATCATTGGTGAAGGGTGTCTGGGATGGGGGTTTCATGGGAGGAAGTTCACCTGAATATACATGAAAGATACATAAAATTGTTCAAATGATCAAGGGATGGGGCATGGTCACAGTAGGTAGACAATCACTCAATAAATGAGAGAATACTGAATTCACAGCTTGGAGAGCTCTGCCACATTCTCCAAGGGAGCAGCAACAGTCCCCCAAGTGCAGGGGCAGTGTCCGGCAAAGGAGGATGGTCCACTGATGGGTTCTTGTTATTGATGACTAGCCTTAGGTGTCTTTGCTCTTGTAATTGAAACTTAGCCTATTGTTATGGGATGCCTAAGGGTTGCCACCTGAGAGCCTCCTTGTTGCTCAAATGTGGCCTCTCTCTAAGCCAAACTCAGCCTATGAATGCATTACCTTCCCCCCAGTGTGGGACATGACTCCTGGTGATAAGCCTCCCTGGCAACGAGAGATTAATACCAAGTTCCAACTGGCAATATGACTGGAAAAAGACCTTGAATAAATGGGGGAAAAGCTAAAGACCAATGAGTTCATGTGGCTAAGAGACTTCAAAGAGAGTTGGGAGATCATCCCAGAGGTAAAGCTTAAGCACACCTCAGTAGGATCTCATAGAATACCAAAATGGATGTCACCCCACACAGAGGGGCTCCTGAGGGCTCTGGAGACACCCAGGTCCTGTATAAGGGGGGATAGCTCCAGAGATTGATGCCTTATCATTGGGCTCTTCTTTGGAATCTGTGTTCCTCTTTGGAATCTGTGTTCCTGAGACTGACAAAGTGGGACTCAAATAAGTCCTCCCTGCACATGGTCCATCAGTCCCTTCTATTCAAACCTATATGTGATGCTGGAATTTGTAGGTGGACTTCCAGAGACTGGGCTTTCTGGCCTGCTCATGTGCCAGCTGTGCCTGGAATCTCAGGCGAGCTGCAACTCCTACTCTACAGCTCAATGAACTCACCCAAGTCACCTGGTGAGGAGATGATGATGGACAACGGCCATCCTAGGGAATGGAGAGAGCCTGCAGTTGCAGGCAGGATAATCCCATCCAACGTATCCATGGGATATAAGCCCCCTCTCACTTGGAGATGGAGTGTACATCACCATCCCAAAGTCCTCAGGATTGGGGGAAGTGCTATGGATTAGAGTGGACTTAATGTTATTCCATTGTAGATGTATTGTTATTTAAGCAATGGAAGAAATTACAACAGTGAGGTGTAGCCAGTGGCCACTAGACACTTTCGGGGCAGGGAAGGGAGAAGCAGTTGTAATACCGGGGCTTTTTCAGGACTTGGGAATTATCCTGAGTGATAGTACAACGACAGATATAGGCCATTTTACATCATCATATAACATGCAGAACTGTGTGGGAGGGAGTGTGGTCTACAATGTGAACTATGGTCCATGCTTAGTGGCAAAGCCCCAGGATGTGTATATCCATTGCAGGTGATGTGCCACACTAATGAAACGTGTTTATGTGGGATGTTTTGGGAGGTGTAGGAGGTGGGGAACGTGGGAATCCTGGTAATTTTTGTGTAACATTTATGTAATCTAAGCATCTTTAAAAAAAAAAACAACCTATAATATTGTGAAGTACAAAGTGTAAACTATAATGTAAACTCTAGACATGGTTAGTAGCAATGCTTCAATATTTGTCCATCAATTGTAACAAATGTACCACACTAATGAAAGATTTGTCATCTGGGAAAGTGTGGAAGAGGGAGGGAGTGGGGTATACGGGAATTCCCTATATTTTCTATGTAACTTTTATATAATCTAAAACTTCTTTAAAAATAAAGGAAAAAATAAAAATAAAAAAAATAAAATGCATGAAGTTATGGGTTTTGCAAATGGTTTATTTAGCATAGGTCAAAATGGCTTATAAATAATAATAAAAGCAGGATATTATTGAAAATTCAGTGAGATAAAATCATATAAACACTTAATCTTAAGTATAAATAAGCTTTTTATGTACAAAAGAAAATACGTGGAAGAAATATCTAGAGAACAACAAATTTATGAATCATTTTTGTTTATGAATTTTGTTGTAGTGGTCATTTTTTGGGTAATAAACAATGTTCAATCCTATGACAGTGTCACACATTAAATATAAAATTATTTCATTGTAAATAATGTGCTTGTACATGCCTCATGGTTAATGATATGACCTTTCAGGTACAGATTAATTTATCATTTCTCTAGATATGTCTTTTCTTCTAATCAGTCATAAATTACAGCATCACAAATGAATACCAAAAATGCTGCTTAACATTATGTGGCCTCTAAGGGGAAGGTATTTTTCTGTTACAAACCTGATTTAGATACATTAGTTCTTTAACTTTTATGTTGGCATCATGTCAAGTAATCTTCCTTGGAATTTGAGCTCAGAGATGACCCAATGTTTCATTACAAGCAATCCTCAATATAAGAGGTGCCATGTTATTATCAAGGTGAAAGGCAAGGGATACTCTGCTATGTTTAGATCCACAGTAGCCTCCTGGTGTATTTGTGGTATATAATTTCCATGTGAACATTCCATTTGACCAAGACCTGGAAAAAAATTATATTGATTTATTTTCCCTCAAAAAATCCATGCAAAAAATAATTAAATAGAAGTTTAAAAAAAATAAAAATAAAACAACAACAACAAAAAAAGAAATTTAAAAAATGTAAGTTATCCCAAAGGAAACAAATATTACATAACATAAATTCCAGGCTCCTTAAATGGTTTACATATTTTATTTGTCACAAAAGCTGATAAATTTCTAGACAGATAATGGTGGAAAACGTTTTCAACAACTTTGACTCATGGTAAGTAATAATCTCAAAGTTAGGAAAGTTTTAGTATAGCTCAAATATTGGGTATATTATTAGAAAGATATGCACATACATATATATATCATGTAGCCCTTACCTAAGAAATGTCAAGATTTGTAGATAGGGAAATTTTGGAACTAATAGAATCACAGTCACCAAGAAATGTGCACATATTGAAAATATAATTTTTGGAGGAAATTTGAATAATCTGTGAAAACATAACATAAAATTAATAATAATATGTGCTTTATTGTATTAAATAGACACAAGGTGTTAATTTTTGATGTGTCATTTGAACTAAATTATGTTGGATGGAAAAGAACAGCAAATGATGCAAAATATTCTCTATAATTGTTTAATACATAACTAGAAATTATTATTTGCTGAAATTAAATTTAAGAAGAAATAGAGTATTATGAGCATTATATTTGGACTCAACCTGTTTTGGTAGAATCACAGAGCAAACAATACTTAATGGATGTGATTCTGGGTAGATTACTTAATTTTCCATGTCTTTTTTCTCCTGTAAAAATATGTGCAATTATAATAACTATGATATAATATTTTCATCTGTATGAATGTGCTAATGAAGGGAAGTATTTATAATAATGTCATGTTCATTCCAATTATGCAACATATGCATATGTGTATATATATGCATATATATTACATAATAACCAAATATTGATTTTTTTCACCTCATTTATAATTTGCAGGCAAACTGATTTTTTTCAGTCATATTTTGTAAATTACTTTTTTATTATGTATTTTTTAAATCACTAGGGTGACTATTAAAAAATGCCAAATCATTCCTATAAACAGAAACAGTTTTGAAGTCATTCATGCCAAGCATTGCATTGCATTTCTCAACAGTTTACGATGATTGGACGCTCTGGGAAGTAGGAACAACACAAACGTGCCTGACTTCATCTTTATGGAATCGACAGACTCTAAAGCAATCCAGTTGGTTACCTTTATGATATTTCTCCTGATATACCTTATTACACTGCTGGGAAATGCAGGTATGATATTGTTAATTCGTGTGAACTCCAACTTCACACACCCACGTATTTTTTTCCTGAGTCACCTATCATTACTTGACCTCAGTTACTCAATGGTCATCACACCTAAAATCTTAGAGAAACTACTGACATCAAACATGTACATTTCATATACTAGCTGCTTCACCCAGATGTCTTTTTATTTCTTCTTGGCTGTCACTGAAGTTTTCTTTCTTTCTTCAATGGTCTATGTCCACTATGTAGCTATCTGCAATCCTCTTCACTACCAAGTTTTTATGTCAAGGAAACTCTGCCATGTCCTCATCACTGGGTCCTACATGATAGGTTTCACTGACTCTTTAGTCAAACTTCTTTCCATGCCTAGTTTGCATTTCTGCAATTCCAACGTAATCTATCATTTTTTCTGTGAAACAATTCCAATTTTAGCACTGTCCTGCCCTTACACTCATGGTACTGAAATCATGATATTCATTCTTGGTGATTTAAATGTATTGGTGTCTCTTATCACAATCCTTGTGTCCTATGTGTCCATTCTATCTACTATCCTGAAAATTAAGTCCACTTCAGCAAAGCTCAAAGCCTTCTCCTTGTGCCTCCCACCTTCTTGGAGTCACCATCTATTATGGCAGTACAATTTTTATTTATTTAAAACCAAAGAAGTCCTAGTCCTTGGGATAGGATCAAGTAGCCTCTTTATTTTATACTGTGGTGATCCCCATGCTGAATCCACTCAATTATAGTCTTAGGAACAAAGAGGTGAAAAATGCTCTCATTAGAGTCATGTAGAAGAGAGAGGTCTCCAGACAACTGAAATGACAGTGATGCTGAATATTTAAGTACATCGTTTCTTGCTTTCCTTTCTGGGTATTTATTGGTCTTTCTCTAAACACAGTAGCATCCTTTAATTACTCTGAATTTTTGTTGTGCCATCCTGTTCTATACAATGCATTATTTTAACATTTCCAAAAATATTATTTCAGAAATCGATATAGTAATTGGAAGCCATGAAATATGTGTTAATCCTGTGGTTTAAGTATATGTGATTTTAATGGCAATTATTGTACAAGAAAAAAAAATGGTGTTATTTTTCAAATTGTGTCATAGAAATTCCCATGCATATTTCAATTTCAGAGAATTTTATTACGGAGTGCTTTTTCAGAAATTATTCAATTTGTTCTGTAGGGAAGAAATATAGCACATTCTTAAACAGTACTGCTTTGGACTGAAAAAGCTAGAGTCTTTAATTTAGATCTAATAAATTTTAACTGAATATTCCTTAGTAAATCACTGAAATTTTAATTCTTATCTCCTCATCTGTATAAAAGGAATAATTCTAAATCCAGATTTATTTTAAATATAGAATCATATGTTAATGAAAAGAATTTAATGCTGCACTAATAAATTTTGACCACGATCATCAGAATGCTTATATTCTTGCAAAGTTTTGAATACATATTATCTTTTGTTATGAAAATGTTCACAGTGTTTTATAAATTCTTTTGGCTAATCTTATTCATACTTAAACAAACAGCTAAAAAAGAAAAACAGTACTTTAATATTTGGTCTCAGAGCAAGCAAATATTTTGATAGAATTAAGTTAAAGAAAAAGTATATGTGAACATTAAGGTATTTGGAAACTATGTTAAATTATTAAATTAAATAAAATAACAGTCATTTTGCAGAGTTTTGTGCATGATCTTCTGGTCAAATCTTATTTATACAACGTACTAAAATATTTCCATTATTCCAAATAGGAATCCTATACATTTGAAGCATTAACAAACAGTTCCTTTTAAAAATGCCCTTACAAAATCTGGAATTGCAGTTTTAACTTTCACTACTACTCAATGTATATTTGAGAAAGTATCTTTTCTTCATTTTACTATATTTATCTTTTTATTTAAATTTAAGCCATGTTTATTAAATACAGTTTTTTACCTCAAGTGATTTGTATTCTTTTAATTTGTATTTAGATTTCCTATGTAAAATATATTTGTTCATTTTCTAAAATCACTTTTGAATCATTAAATTCAATCTCTGTTATAGGATTAAAATTTTAATGGATTCACACAAGTTCACTGCTTATCAATTTATTCAAATAACTAAAATATACATTATTTTCTTTGACATTCTGAATTCATATAAAACTTTAATTATAAAGAAATAAAGAGTAGAATAAGTATAACAAAATATGTATTGAAATAATCCATGTTATTTAATAATGTTGAAAAATAGGTTATATTTACTGAGCACCAACTGAGTACCAGACAATATTCAAAGGGATTTAGGTATATAATTAACATATATTATTTACACAATACTTCAGTTAAATATACGTAAAATCTAAAATTTTATCTCAGTTAATGAAATGTTATCTTCTTATTCTTCAGGAAAACACTTCAGAGTCATCTTGGAATTTTCTCTATGTTGCACACCTGACATGAAATACAACAGCATGTTTTATTGCTACTCTGTGCAAAATATATTTGGTGTGTGACTATGAACACCTCCTATTCTACCATCCTGGCTCAAAGAACCATAATCTCAGTCTTTAGTTTATTTCCACAGCCTTCTAGATTGTCTTCTTCTGTTCTGCTTTGTGCCTCTAGAGTTTAATCTCAATGCAGTGGCCAGTGATACTGATAAAAAGTAGGTTATATTATGTCACTTATCTTCAGAAAACCTACAAGACTTGCCATAAAATTGATTCAAAAATTTTCCATGAACCTGCAGTTCCAACATGATCTTGCCCGTATTCCTTACATCTGTGAAATCACCATTTATCATTGCATCTATCACACTCATTTTGGAGCAGCCACACTGACCTCCTCATGCTTCCCTATACACATCAGTTCTCATCCTGCCAGAAATGTTTCCATTTTTTTCTTTTTCCTGAATTTCCCCTTCACCAAGTAACTGCATGGATCTTTTCTTATTCTCTCCCTCATAAAACCATGCCTCACCAGCAATTCTAAATAGCAGATGCTATTTAAAATTTAAATAGGTGCTATTTAAAATGGAGCAGGTACTATTTTAAATAGGTGCTATTTTAAATAGGTGCTATTTAAAATGGAGCAGGTGCTGTTTTAAATTTGTTTTCTATAGCAATTATCCCTTTCTAGCACTGTATATATTTTTATTATGCCTCTGTTAACTGTTTCCCCCTCATTGAAACCAATTGAGCTTAAGATGTTTGCCAATAATATTAGTGTTGTGTCCCCAACTCCTACAATAGTTCTTTAATACCTGTGTTAGAATGACTGAATTTCACAAATGTGCAAATTGGAGTAGATTTCATAACATGTTCATGGTCAGGCAACAGATTAAAGACAAGCTCAAATCTGAATCCAGAGAGTCTGACATTAGAGTTCACATTTTTATTACCACTGTAATATATAGCATTTTTTCTACAAATTATACAACTCTTATCAGAATTGAAAACATGTAATACATTATTATATTAAGAAGTATTAACAAATACAGCAATTTTTGAGAGAGGTATGTTGCTGGCAGACTTCACTAGAGTTGCTAATAAAGACAGTGTAATTTTGGAGACAGCTGCTAAATGCTCTCAAACATACAGGTATAGTCCTTTTTTCAGAAAGAAAGAACACTGTAAAGGAAAGAGTGATTTATCAGAAGTGTGATTGGGCTGGGGAAAGAACCTGTATTAGTCAGGTACAGCCTGGATGATGTAAGAAAGGCCTCAGAAACAGAGTGGCTCAACATAAGGGCAAATATCATCCTGGAGTGTAAGAGTACTGACTTCCAATTTCATTTATGTCTATGTTTAGACCCAGATGTCCCTCTGTTATCATGTTCCTTTCTGGATAAGGTTTAAAACACAAGTCTACTGGGACAAAATTATTTCTCTCTGTGCATGTGTGTTGATTTTATTTAAAAAGTCTTTATTTTGTTCTTATATTGGAAAGCTATTTTCAATGGATATTGAATGATTTATTTTTCAGTACTTTAAATATATATGGCTTGTAACATTATCGATGGCAAATCTCTTATAATATTTTTTTTTACTACACATGACATATTTTTCCCTGACTGCCTTCATAAATTTATAGTTATCTTTGCATTTTGGCAGTGAGTCTGATGAATCTAGATGTGTTTTATGGTTGGTTACTTTTTGTATTCATTCTTTATGAGGGTTTGCTTATATTTGTGGCCCAATGTTTTGCTATCTTAACCTATTTTTGAAAAAGTCTTCGCCATTATATTGCCCTCAATATTTCTTATGCTCCATTCCCTCTCTATTTTTTTTGTTGAACTCTAATTACATATATAATAAACTTTTAAATATTGCCCCATGTGCCTTGAATAATTTTTCCCATTCAGTTCTTTCTTCTCTTTTTTAAACTTTCTTTCAGTTTGATTAGTTCCTATTAGTTTATCTTCATGTTCACTCATTTTATCAGTTGTATGACTCTACTGTTAAGCCTGTTTAAGGAATACTTTCTTTCTGATATTACATATGTGTGTATTAAAAAAATTTATTTCTAGTATTTTATTGGAACTATCTTGCAGTGTTTTCTCTCTGATGAAATTTCTCATGGATCACTACATGTAGTTTATCTTTTCCACTAGAGCTTTTAAGCTAGTAATTGTCAATGCTCTTTAGCCAAAGACCAAGAACACCTGTGACTTTATCATTTAATGCAATGAGGAAGAATGCAAGCCATGAGGAAATGTGCATTTTCTAAGTAAAAGGGTGTTAGAAAGAACCTATGACAGGATTTAGTCTTTCTGGCCTTGCTTGGATAATTCAGGGGAGTGTATAAAGACTCAAAAGTCTGTTTGT
>JAQZBX010111519.1:0-10274 GCA_029593785.1 Cabassous unicinctus
AACAAAATCAGAAGTTTGTTCTTTGAGAAGATTAACAAAATTGACAAACACTTAGCTAGACTGACAAAGAAAAAAAGAGAGAATATGCAAATAAATAATATCAGAAAAGAAAGAGGGATCATTATCCCTGACCCAGTAGAAATAAGAGAAATCATGAGGATGCTATGAACAACTGTACACCAAACAATTATGCAATGTAGACAAAATGGAAAAATTCCTAAAAACACAAGAAAAACCTATATATGCCCTAGAAGAAAAGACCTCAACAAAGCAATCACAAGTAAAGAGATTGCAACAATCATCAAAAACATCCCAAAGGTAAAATCCCAGGATCAGATAGCTTCACAGGTGAAAACTACCAATCATTCAAAGATGATCTAATACCAGTCTTGATTAAGCTCTTTCAAAAATTGAATAGGAAGGAAGCAACCAAACTCCTGCTATACCATTATATTAATGGTTCAAAACATTCTGTCATGTGTTAAGATATTTTGCTTCTTCTATGAAATAACATTTAGTTTTAAGTGGTTTATGATGATTTCTGTGGCATTGTGTTGACTCTACAGAAAGAAATTCTTCATTTTAATGCAAACAAATTCACAAATTCATTTCCATGTGTTTATTTTTCTATCTTTTCTCTACCTCCATCTATTCCTTTTCCTCTTCCTCCTCTTCTCATCTTCCGCTCCTTCCTTCTCTCCTCCTTCCTTCTCTCCTCTTCTCAACCTCCTCTATGCCTCCTTCTAAGAAAATTTTCCCTACTTTAAAGCTACAAAGATATCTTCAAATTTATTATAATATTCATTTTTACTTTTAATTATTTAATCCACTAAGTGTTGATTTTACAATGATTGGGATATAAGAATACTATTACCCATGCAGTACTGTGCTGCATCTGTCATTAGTCACATATTCCTGTAAGGATCCTCTATTCTGTTGCATTGTTTGATAACACAATGTCTAATTTTTTTTTTTAAGATTTATTTATTTATTTATTTATCCCCCCCTTGCTGCTTGTGTTTGCTGTGTCCATTCACTGTGTGTTTTTTCTGTGTCTGCTCATCTCCCCCTTGCTGTGAGGTCCTGCTGCATCAGCCCACCGCGCCACGCGGGCCGGCCTGCCCTCACAAGGAGGCCCCGGGAAGCGAACCTGGGGCCTCCCATATGGTAAACGGGAGCTCTATCGATTGAGCCACACCCGCTTCCCTAATTTTTTTTTTGCAAGATTGATAACTATTATGTAAATCCTATTAACTTGCCTTCCTTTGTAGTATTTATAGTATTTTAGTTTCATATGGATTTTTGGAGCATCTAGGCAATTTTTACCGAAGAAAATCTGGGAAATTTATTTAAATGTTAATTAATAAATAAATGTAATTGCATCTTTATAAATATTAAGTCCTCCAATGTATATGGTCCAAATATTTCTCTATTAATTTTGTTATTTAATAACTCTCAATGTAATATTTAATTTTCTCCTTCAAGTCTGACATATCTCTGTAACATATATATTTCATTCTATTGTCAATTGTTTCTTTTGAAACTCCATTTAGTATTTTTGTTACAATTTTTTAGATATTTGGTATTTATTTATGGACTTTTTTTTGCATCCATTGCCTTCTCCAACCCCATTTAAATAAGATTTTCGTTTCTTGTGTATTCTTTTCTATCTTCCACATTAATTATATGTGTTCTTAATGCCAATGTTGTTCATTCTCTTGCATTTATTTTTCACTTCTGATTTCATTTTCTTTTTCTTGACTCATTATGCTTCTTAATAAGGGGGTGAGGGTGGTCTTAATTTTCTGGCTTCCTATAAAAAGCCTGCTTCCATTATGCGTATTTTTCTTATAGCAAACATTTTGCCTTTTCTAACAATTTTCATCATCAATGGGTATTTTATGGTAACAGAAGTATTTTATGCATTCATAATAATGATTCCATAGTATTTCTTCTGTAGAATTTTTATTGTCATTAATTAGTATATTTAATTTTCTAATTTTAAAACATTTACATTCCTGATATACATAGATCTTGATCAAGATATACTGAATCCACTACACTTGTGTTTTGAATTTCCTACTTAGTTAGACATAATCTCACTTATTCTAACAAGTTTCATTTTCCAACATTCTCTCTTTCACAAAATCCTATCCTCTTTTACTAACTTGTAATGTTAGATTATATGCCTTATGCACAAATACCATGATAATTCCTCCTTTCTGTGTACCAATTACATATTATTTTAATATATTTGTAGAACTTTCTTTTACTTGAGTTCCTTTTAAAAGTCATTCTAATATATTATCCATTTTGCTTTTATTTATTAGTTACTAGTCAATTGTATTTGGGATTAGCACATTTTAAACAGAATATGATTTTCTTTCATGCCATGATTTTAGTCAAAAACCTTGTCTGCAAATTTCCCTGCACATAGCTCTTCTGCCCCTTTTATTTGAACCTATAATTAGCACTATACTTGTTAAATATGTGTCCTAGAGACTTAAATCTTTCATCTGTTCATATGCCAGTTGAGCCATGAATCTCAGCAGAGTTGCATCACCTACTTTTCAGTTAATTGGGCTCACTCAGGACAACTAACAAGGAGAAGATAATGGACAACACCCATCCCAAAGAACAGAGATTGTCTGCAACTTCAAGCAGGATAGTTATATCCATCTGCCACATGGGATCTAAGCCCCCTCTCAATTAGAAACAGAGTGGGCATCACATCCCCAAATCCTCAAGATTGGGTAAAGAACAACAGATTAAATTAGACTTATTATTATTCTATTATAGACATATTATTCTAGTAATGGAAGAACTTTTATCATTGATATAAATGCAATGGCCATCAGAGGTTCTGAAGGGAGGGATAGGGAAGAATAGGTGTAAAAAGGAGACAGATTATGGACATTGGAATTGTCCTGCATGACATTGCAATGATGGATACAGGCCATTTTGTATTTTGTCATAACCTATAAAACTGCGTCAGACAGAGTTTAAATTATGATGTAAACTATAGTCCACGGTCAGTAGCAATGCTTCAATATGTGCTCATCAAACATAACAAAATACCACACTAATGAAGGATTTTGTTAGTTGAGAAAGTATGGAAGGAAGAAGGGGTGGGGCATATGTGAATCCCCTATATTTCTATGTAATATTTATGTAATCTAAAGCTCCTTTAAAAATTAAAAATAAATTTTAAAAAATTAAGGGAACATTATTCTACTGGGAGTTAAACAATTTCATGAATATACTATGATGTAAGTAAATTAGTTTTATAATCATAAATTGAAATGTAAGTGTATTGAATCTCCAGGGACCTAGGAAATATTTGTGATTAATTGTATTTTTTTACTTTAACAATTTTTTTCCTTATTTCACTCCTATGAAACACTATTCCGCTTAACTAATCTCATGAGTATTAATAGCCAAGCATCCTTACTACTCAATAGTTGAAGGAAAGCTGGATTCTCGAAAGGAAGAAACCACCAGCTCCCCAGGATTTCCAGAAATATAATCCATACATGACTGTCAAAAAAATCATATTTATAAAAAATCCAGAGGCAGACTTTTTCATGGGTTTTAGGATAAATGTGAATCTCTAAGAAGTGACTCTGAATTTTACATACTGAAGAAAGAAACAGAATCACAGATTTTATCAAATATTTAAATTGTACAAAAGAAATATTCATGTTACAGAAAATAAACTTGTTAACTCATTTTCAGATTTATTTGTAAATTTTTACTTATGTATTTCCTTAAAATAATATGGAATAATTCACTAAAATATCTGTGAAATGTCACAATATATTTAGCATATTAATTATGTCAGCTCAATATTATAAATCTATGCTCATAAACTGTAGTTTCTGATGAAAGTGTTTGTTTCAGGCAATTAATTTTATCAGTGGTATCTGAAGATATGTGTGTTATGAATAGCCTGAAATCAAAAGATTTAAAATATATTGATACAAAAATCACTGAGAAATTGAACTAGTTCTGACAACATGATTGAAATTCTTCTTGAGCTACATTCTAAAGATAGCTAAGACATTTACAGGCAAAAGAGAGTTACCATGTGACTTTATGGAAATTGTTCAATGTTAGCAAAAATAGTACTTAAAGGAGCAAAATAAATATTGAGAAATCCAGTGTAGTTATTATGGTGAACAATTTCTCAACCAATTTTCTGAATATTATAAAGAGCTATGCTCTATGTTGATGATTTTATTATATTACTGTATCTCATTTCTAACAATTGATGAGGATTCAGCGATATCACTCATTATTTTACTGTACACACTTAAATATTGTGATGGAAACCATTTCTAAATATGACTGAGGTAACAACAAGCATAGAAAAAGAAACCCTGACTCTCTCTTATTTGCAAGGTGATTTATTTAATGATATGAAACACTTTGAAGGAGAAGATGTAAGGTAACATTAGCGCAAGGAAATTTGAGAATTTGTAAAAACCAAGGAGAAAAAATGCAAACTGAAGAGCTAGAGGATGATAATGAATCTCTAATAAGCAATTGTTAATGACTGATTTATATAAAGCAGATATTTTAAAAAATAGGTACAAGTGTGGTTTGTGTTTGTAACCTGCCACTTAGGTCGATATATCAACTTAATCACCAAGTATTATATTTGCTATTTAATAAAGTTTTATTAAATAATTTTCTCTGCTTTAAAATGAATCCTCATACAATAGAAGAAACTGTACATAATTTAAAAGATTATTATATGAAAAATAGTATGAAATATTTTGCAAAAACACTAGAAATTCATATGAATATTACCAATATAAGCAAATCATTATCATCATTATTCACATGAGTAATATCAAAGTACTACTCGTCTGGTACATGAAGAGAGTAGGTTGAAAACTATGGATTGTTCAAACAAATGAGCTTTCTTACAAACGTGTCAGGATTGACAATTTGATTTTGATGCCTAAAGATGTATTATATTCGTGAGTACTCTAGGTTGCTTCCAGTTTGCATTTTAGCAGCATCTTATCACTTGCTATATCCTTTGACTTCAGAGAGACTGCACCATGTTAGCAGACATGGCCAGCCTCACAATCATCACAGCATTCCTCCTCATAGATATCTCAAGCTCCTGGGAGATACAGATCTTGCAAGGTCCACTGTACTTAGAGATTTATCTGAGAGACCTGGCTGTGAATCTTCTCTGTCACTGTGACAGAACCACATCTGCACTCTCCAATGTATTTCTTTACCCGCAATGTATCCTTCATAGATCTTTGCTGCATTTCAGTTAGTGTTTCCAAATCAATTGTGAATTCTCTGACAGGAAGTAAATTAATCTCACTCAAAGAATGTGCTGCTCAAAGTTTCTTCTATGTATTTTTACATCTATAGAACTTGATTTTCTAATGGTGATGTCCTATGACTGCTATGTAGCCATTTGCCACCCTTTGCATTATGGACTCATCATCACCCACCGTTTGTGCACACAAGCAGAAGGTGGTTGATGGGCAAGTGGGCTGTTCTATTCTAGTATGCACACAGCGACCTTGTTCAACTCCCCTTTACAAAGCGCCATGTGATCCATCAATATTTCTGGGAAGTACCACAAATTTTGAGGATCTCATCTTTAGATGTACAGTTTTCTGAGTCTGTGGCCCTAGGTATAAATACTTGCATTGATTTAGTTTATTTTGTCATTATGTTTATGCCATGTATTAATATATCTTCAATGGTGCTTAGGATGTGTTCTGTGGAAGCTTGTAATAAAGCCTTATCCACCTGTGGCCCCCAGTGGGGGATTCTCCTTTTTGTTTGCAATTTCTGTGTTGTTTGCTGTTTTAAGTCAAGTCCCATTGCAAATGAAGCATCTCTTAAGAATCTTCTGACAGCCATGTTCTACACCCTGGTGCCCCTGTTTTTAAATCCCATCATCTATCACCTAAGGAACAGACAGATTAACAGAGCTCTAGGCAGAATGTTCAACAAATATTTTGATTTTCCAAGGAGGGATTTTTGAATTAAAAACAAAAGATTAAAAATAAGACAATTTGGAAGTTTATTTTATATTTGATAAATATTATTAAATTTGAGTTGCTTTCTTTAAAATCTCTAGTGTTTTGTCTCTATATATTTTGTTGTTTACCATTGTAAAAATGAGATGTAAATCCCTATCTTGATTTATTATCCAATGCTATATTTATGTGATTCATGTGTATTTATTGAAAAGACTAGAACCTATTATACATTGTCAAAATGTTTTGTTTGGCATGGTTTTGAGCAAAACAAAAACAAATAAAAGAATGACATCATTTGGAGAAAACCATGTCGTATGTATGAAGTATTTTAACATGTCTTATGCACTTGAGACAACGTCCTGGTACTATTTACTGCCAACGTGGAAGAGTACATTGAGTCGTTTGATTAGAGAAACCAAATTTCTAAAATTTTAAATTGTTCTCTTTGCATTCACATTTTTACAAGCATCTGAGCTAAGTAATAAAATGAAACGGAGAAACAAACTGAGGAATTGAACACATAATAAGTAATAGCACTGAGACCCCTGCTAAAGTAGGAAATCTTGAAGATTAGTTTCCCTTACTGAAAAACTATTAGAAAAGCCTTGGCCTCCCACACAGAATATGTGTTATGAACTTTTTTTCTCTCCATGAGCTCTGAAAGAAAAGATGTGTGACATGCTGGATACATGCAATCTTTCTGCATGATGAAGAACAAAGAATCACTAGTTATGGAACAGAGTGAGATGCAGCAACGAGTGGTATCAAAATTTACCTACAGAACACATGATGTTGCTAATACTATATTATAATTTTTGTTTCCAGCTCTCAAAGACAGCCAGCATTCTGGTGGCTAAAGAATATATTAACCTTCTTATATCCCAGACTTGAATCATACATAGGCTGTCTTTCTAGCTTAGAGTCTTGTTTAGAAAAGGCTCAGAATTTAAGAAATTATACTCATTTATTAACAGCCTGCTACTGTACAATGGATACAGAGGCTCATTGTAACTTTGAATATGTTATTCAATGTAAAAGGAGGTAATGCATGAATATCATGAGCCTCATGTCATCCAAATTTAATTATCCTAGTAAGTGTCTGATATTTATTCATTGTGGCAGTTTGAGATAATTTTATGAGTCCCCAAAAGAGAAAGATTTTGTTTGTAAAGTAATCTATTCTTCTGGGTATAATAACCTTTGATTGTATTAAATTCAGCTGAGGTATCTTTGATTAGATTACTTGTTAGAAGTAGGGCTTTGGATTTTACTATGTCGGTGGGCATGACTCAGGCTGAGATCCCCTGACCCCTTTCTGGATCTGATATAAACTGACTCTCAGACAGACACAGGAAGGGAGGGCTTTGTTTCCTTTTTTTTTTTTTTTTTGATCCTGCCATATGACAGAAAGGAGGTGGATCAAACAGCGGAGGCCCTGGGATGAGATGAGCCATTTTGCTTGATAACTATAGTTGACCTTGGGAAGGAAGCCAGAGAGGCAAAATTGATATAGGAATCCCTAAGAGACAAGGCCTATGGCAGCCTGCAGCTGAAATTGGAAGAGGAAGCCCAGAGGGGAATGCTGAAACCTCACAGAGATAGCCCACCTCCTTGCTTCAGAATGTGGCAGCTGACTTTTGAGAGGACCTGTCTTATGGTGCCTTGAGTCAGATTTTTAAGGCCTTGAAACTGTAAGCTTTTACCACAAATAAATACCATTTATAAAAGCCAAAGCTTTCTGGAAATTAGCATCAGCTTCCCTTTGGATGAACAATACATTCATATTCTTCCAATACATGAAATATATCCTCATATTTTCAACATTTCAATGATTTATAATTCCATCATATTTCTTTTTAAAATTCATTTGGTTCTATCTCAATCATCTGTATAACTGCTTCCTGGGGACAAAAAATATCATTGTGGAAGTTTATATTCAAGCAATACTCTTACAAATGTTGGAAGTTATATTTTTAGTATTTGCATGTGGGAATATGCCTTTGTTTTACACCAACACCAGATAATTGAAAATTCCAATTGATTTTTAATTTTTTTCTTTATTTTCAAAGGAGTTTTAGATTACGTAAATGTTACATTGAAAATATAAGGGATTCATATATAGCCCAACCCCTCACAATCCACAATTTCCCCAATTAAAAGCATCTTTCCCTGGTGTGTTACATTTGTTACAATTGATGAATATATGTTGAAGCATTGCTACTAAGCATGTCTATAGTTTACATTATGTTTTACACTTTGCAGTGCACAATTTTATAGATTTTGACAAGATGTATAAAGGCTTGTATCTGTCATTGCAATAACATGCAGTACAATTACAATATCTCAAAAATGCCCTATGTTAAACCCATTCTTCCTTCTCTTTCCCCTCAGAACCTCTAGTGACCATTGTCTTTATATTGATGGTACAAGTTCTTCCATTACTGGAATATTAATAATTCTGCTTTAGTCTATAGTTGCATTCCATCCTTAGGTTTGTTTGTTCCTCTGTCTTGAGGATTTGTGGATGGTGATGCCCACTCTGCTCCCAATTGAAAGGGGGTTTAGATCCTATGGGGCAGCTGGAACTGTCTTGCTTGCAGTTGCAGATACTCTCTGCTTCTTGGGATGGGCATTGTCCATCATCATCCTTTTGTTAGTTGTCCTGGGTAAGTCTGATGAACTGGAGAGTAGGTGTCAGCTGCAACTCTGTTGAGATTCAGGGCTTATCTGGCATATGAACAACTGGAAGATTAAGTATGTGGAAAATCTATTTAATGGGTATAGGGCTAATTTTAGGTTGAAATATGTGGGGCAGAAGAACCATGTCTAAGAAAATTATAAATGAGTCTAATTCTGATACTTTGGGGGAGATGGGTTTTCATATATTCCAAAGTAAGGCCAATGTTGGAATGCTGATTTCCTGGGGTTGTCTGCCATACCTATAATATCTAAATGTCTCTAGAGCCTCAAGGAGCACCCCTACATGGGGCACTGTTTACTGTGGCAGACAGTGAGATCCTCCTTGAAGTGTGTATAAGTGTAACCTCTGGAATGACCTTCCAACTACTTTGAAATCTCTTAGCCTCAAGAACTTATTTACATTCAATTTTTCCCCCTTTTGGTCTAAGTCGTTCTCCAAATGCATCATTAGTTCATGCTTGGTATTAATCCCATGGTACCAGGTAGAATCATTCCCAAAGGAGACATGTCCTACATTGAGCAGAATGTAGTGAATTTACATGCTGAGTTTGGCTTAGAGAGAGGCCAAATTTGAGCAACAAGGAGACCCTCAGGAGATAACTCTTAGGCAATACATATTACTAGGCCAAGTATCAATTTCACAAGAACAAGGTTCATAGGTACAAGCATGAATATTAAGGGACTGGTAAAGTGGTCCTCCTTCCTTTGCTAGGCACGGCCCATGTACTCCACGGATTCTCAACACTCTATGAGGGAATGTAGCATGACTCTCCTGGATGGAAATTAAATACTCTGTTGGGTATTTTGTGGGTCTCCCCCTACCAAGACAACACCCCGTGGCCACATGAACACAATCACATTCCATACAGGCATGCCCCAAGTGGACATTCCCGTATACTTCCCACCACCAACAACAACTTGGAACAGTGATCCTCCCTACCACAGCTGAAACCCCCCTATAACTCAAACTTTTCCAAAACCAAAGCCAACAAAAAATAACAATAATAAAATAAAAAGCAAAAAAGAGAAAATTTAAAAATTAAAAAAATTTGCATATTGCCATTCATCACCGTAAGATCTCTTGTCTTTTATGTATATTGACAATTTCTTATGTATGCTCCCCTAGTGTCTTATTTTTTTCACTTTATTTTCTGAGAATCTTAGGTTACTGAAAAGTCACAAAGAAAATACAAGGTATTCCCATACACCCCACTCCCTCTCCCTCCTGCATCCTTCTTACCAACAACATCCTACATGAGTATGGTACATTTGTTACAATTGATGAACAAATATTGAAGAATTACTACTAACAATTTTTAGTGGTTTACATTATGGTTTACCTTTTACATCATACACATTTATAGGTTCTGACAAAATGTCTAGTGGCTTGCATCCATCATTGCAAGATCATGCAGAACAACTCCAATGTTCTATTGATGCCCCATGGTTTACACATTCCTCCCTCACCTTCCCTTTGGATCCCATGGTGACCACGAAGTTTCAGTTTTTGAAGAATAAGGTTCATAGTTACATACATTAATAATGAGGGCTTAA
>JAQZBX010111520.1:0-10276 GCA_029593785.1 Cabassous unicinctus
CCCTCAAATCCTTTTGGGTGGTTCTTTCCCTGACCTGTTCATTTCCTCACACATATATGCTGATCAGTATTTAGCTGAAAATTTGTCTGGGACCCTAGACAGATCTCTGGAGTTCTCTCTCTCTGCAACTTTCTCCTCTCTGGTATTCTGTCTGCACTGACCTCCCTGAATGCTTAGCTCCATTTCCTTAACTCATGGAGACTGCCAGACTCTGGGTTCATTCTCCTGGTACTTCAGCCTGAAAATGGTCTCCAAAAGTAAGTTTGGGCAGTCATAGGGCTTATCTCCTTTGTTTTCCGTCCTTTGTCAGGGATCATGCCCAATGTCTTAAAAACTTGTTTCCTCTAATTTGTCCACTTTCTAAATTGTTGTAGGCAGGAGGGTAAATTTGGTTCCTGTTAATTCATGTTGGCCAGAAGTAAAAATCCTTAGTGGGTCTTTTGATTTTAGTTAGACTTTGTTTTTTTCTACTTCAGCTCATCAGTTCAACAAAATATTATTAAATAATCTACTGGGTACTTGGCATTCAGCTAGGCACTGTGGATAATATGGAGATCCTATGGAACAGTTTTGGTATGGTTTCACAATCTTAAAATTGTTGAGCAGTTGAGTACAGGATTAAAAATATAAGTAGGACCTGATCACTAGAGCAGTGTTTCTCAAGGTGTAGTGGACAGCTATTATCAGAGTCTTTTGATGAGCTTGTTTAAAATGTAGATTCATGGTACCCACCCTAGACCTATTGAATCAGGCTTTCTGGGGATGGCTCTCTTAGTAATTCTTAAGTCCTGCGATCAATTCTCATGGCCCAATTCATCAGAAAGGGTAGGAAGAAGGAACAATTGACAAAGTAATATTTGTACTATATAGTGCTTTACAATTTATTTTCATAGAATTTTTCCCATTTAATTTTCACAGCTCTTTAGGTCTTTTTACCATTTTGTAGATGAGAAGTGGAGGCCTCACTAGGTTAAATAGCTTGCCAAAAGGTTTACATTATCCTAGGACATGAAAGAACTGATTCTGAAACTCAGGTCTTCCTCAAGCTAAATCCTCATTCTGCCGCACAGCACTACTCCCTACGTTGTACCTTGCTACTTCCTCTTAGGAAGATGTAGGGACTATCGAGTTATTCTTTAAAGCAGATAACTTTTTTGAAGAATTATAGGTTATATTTTGTATTAGAATTAATACTGACTTTAAGTGACAGTAAATGAAAAATAACAGTGGATTAAATAAGATGAAAGTTTTTTATTCTTCCAAGGCTGGTCTCACACTCCACAGTGTCAGGAACTGAGGTTGCTTCCACTTTGTTCCTCTGACATACATGACTGTGACCTCATAGTCCAAGATAGAATCTGTATTCTAGACAGCTGGATGGAGAAGGGATGAAAAAGTGGTCAAAGGGTACATACACACTCTTTTTTAAGGAAGTTTCCTTTTAGCTGCCACATGATACTTCCCCCTACAACATACTGGCCAGAATTTAGACCTACGTCCATCCTGGCTACATGGACAACTGGCAGATGTAGTCTGTATTCCGAAAGGTCATGGTTCCAGCTAAGACCAGGGTTCTATTGGTTCTATTATCAGATAAGAAGGAAAAATGGATACTGAAGAACAACTAGCAGTCTGCCAGACTCTCTTCTTCACTGATTCTGGAGGCTGCTAAGAAAGGAGGACTTATTCCTGGTGTCTCTGTTTGGAACTCAAAAGGCATTTTCTAATAACAATAGCAACAACAAAAACAACCTATTTAGTGCATAATTACTATATGTCAACACCTAGAACAATCCTTGACAGATGCCCAGTAAATACTTATTGAATGAATAAATCAAAGCCAGGCATTCTGCTAAGCATCTAATCTCACATTATATAATTTAATCCTTCTGACTATCCTATAAAGTAGATATTACTGTATTTATTTTACAAATAAGGAGATTAGGTATACTTCTAAGTGGCAGAGCTGGGATTTGATCCTAGATCTATTTGATTCCAGATAATGTCTTACATAAAGTGATAGTTGTTAGTGCTACTCACCCAATGTAGTAAGATTGTGTATCGCCACCCTCTTGAAGTTAAGTGTGTCATGTGATGGGTTTGGGCCAGTGGAATGTGAGCACTGTTGACATGTCATGGACAGAAGCTTTCAGAACCAGTGCATGATTCATCTTTTTTTTTTTTTTGCTACAGTTGTTAAGATATTGGCTGCTCTGTCAGTCCAGGTCCTATAGTGAGAATGATAGGCAGTGAGAGGTAGACTGTGATGAAGGTAGAGTGAGGATGGATAGGTAGTATGGGTGAGAAGTAAACCTTTGCTTTTGATGATTGTTAATTTCTGCAGCATATCCTATCCTGACTCATTGACATAAATAATTTTTATACTTGTGGTTATGTCTAATTGGATTATATGTCATATATATTATATATTACTTAGGTTTTTGAGGACCAACTTGGTAACTGATGTTCTAACATTTTTTTCTATGACAAAATCCTTGTTCCGAAGCACCAGTTTATAAATACGTATTTCCACCTTGGATCAGTGTCTGTATTCTTTCTTCAATAAACATAAGCTTAATTTCATTGTGTAACAGACATGTTTTTCATAGAGGCCATGGCTTGTTTGCATAACATGATTAATTTATCTGGTCAAATAAAGTGAAGAAGGTTTTTTTTCCAGCCTAGAGGCTTAAGGAGTCTAAGAAGTTGCAATTAAAAATGAGGCCCAAGAGTATTAAAATTCATTCATACTTAGTATTTATTACCCACCTGTTATGTGCCATACACTTAGCAAGGTTCTGTTTAGAAGTAACTAAGGCATCCTCACTGAAAGAGCTAGCAAATTAAGCTCAAGTACCTGCTCATTTGGAATATAGAGTGGTTTTTACCTCAAATGGCAATATGGCATCTGAGAAACAAAGTGTTTCTTTAACTTGCACATTTAGAAATACAATTTGGATCATTGGGACTGTTACAAGCTTACTTGTTTCTGAATGAATAGAATAGAGTGCCTGTGAAGATAGCAAAAGCTAGTGAGAGTTGCAAAAACCTAGGATAGGTGTGCCATGGGAAGTACCATTTTCTGGTATACTTGGTGATTTTTTAAAAAGTATTTATTAGTCTGGGAATTTTTCTAAGGATTTTAAAAATGTATTGGAGAAATGTCCCTAGGACTGTTTGTCATGGGAAGAACAATAACCAGAGGGACCTTAATTGGTAATTTCAAAGACATAAAGAACTTATTCCTCTGCTGCATGGAATAAATTCATGATTTGGGGAGGGAGATGCTGTTTGAATAAATATATTTTGACTACTACTAGAGGTGATTGAGTTAAGTCTAGTCTAAGCTAGATTTAAAAGTTCTGGATATGGGAATGGATGTGGCTCAAGCGATTGAGCGCCTGCTTTCCACATGGGAGGTCCCAGGTTTGGTTCCTGGTGCCTCCTAAAAACAAAAACAAACAACAAGCAAACAAATGAAAAAACCAACTCAGGGGAGCCTATGTGGCTTAGTGGTTGAGCGCCGGCTTCCCACATATGAGGTCCTGGGTTCAATCCTGGGCCCCGGTACCTGAAAAAAAAAAAAAAGTCTGGATAATTTCATGACCAGTAATCTTATTCCTAGGGATATGTTAGAAGGGGAATTATGTTTCATGATTTGATGCATTTCTTTTAATACTTTGTGGAGTGTCAGAAACAAAATGTTGACTTTTACAGTTTGGTAATGTATATGTAGCCCATTAGGCATATAGTTATTCTCCTTTGTCGTCTTATGGCTCTTTTCACCCTTGGTGCTCAAGTCTAACCATGGAATATCTTAAGTGGTGAGTGTTGGGAGATGCAGACGTCTCAGCCCTGTGGGCCTCCTTGTTGATTATGGAGGACTCAGCTAAGCCATCCAGCTCCATTGCAGCTACTTGGAGGCTGGTAGACTAGTATGAACTTCCAGAATACACAGACTGGTGCTGTCCTTCTCTTGGGAAATCCATTGACTTCTACAGGCTAGACTCTTCCCCAGGAATTGAAGCATTCTTATCTTTGCTCCAGGGCTTTTAGCTGCAGGTTTATAGGCTCTTCTTTGTCCTAGAGGGCAAAAGTACTCTACCCAGCTCTTTCTGTCTGGCTCTTGAGATCTCAGCCCACCCTTCTGATCAACTTCGATGCTGATCTTATTAGCTTCTCAAGGAAAGGTAACTGGTATTTGTATTGGAGTTGGAAGGGGAAGGCTGCAGGGATGCAATCAAGGAACCATTTTCCCAGAATCCCTTGAAAGTTTTGAATTAGGCATTTTCAACCTGTGTGAGCACACTGAATAGACCTTTCGGATGAGGTATTTCAACAAATGGTAAGCCTAGAATCTTCTTCATCCATATATCTGTTTGGTTAAACTTTCACTCCCTTTCAGTGTTTGTTCACACCCCTTTTTCCTCAGTGATGCCCACCTTGACCAACCTTTCTATATTATAACTTGCATGCCTTGTCTTTCACTGAGATTCCCCTTACAGGGTATACAAGGTAATTTACTTATTTATTTTCAGTGTGTGTCTAGAACATTTGACCCAGAATTAATAATTTTTAACATCTCCCTCCCCAAATCATGAAATTATTCAGTAATAATCATAAACTTAATAATATTCATTTATTATGCAGACAGTAAAAAATTTCTTTTATTGAGCTTCATTAATATAACCATGCTAATAAAATAAAAAGAAAGAGAAAATGCATATTAATAACACAAAGCAGGGGAAAAAGCACAACTATTCAGTTCTTATTTCTACTTGTTTGAACTTTGATCCTTTGGTTACAGGATGATATATTATTTTATGTAATTAATTGCCCACTAACTAATAGGTGAATTTTAGTAAAACTGAACATCTCCAAAAGGTACAACTTAGGTAACTACTGATATTATTTTTTATCTTTATTTGTTCTTTAGTTTTGAAACATTTAACAATTTAAAAGGAATAAATTTCAATGTTAAAGATATTCAAATTTAATAAGGTATTTCATATATTAACTAAAATTTCCACATACCAGATTGAAATTTTTATACCTTTCTGTTTGTGCTTTTTCATTGTTTTAAATTTCATTGTTTTAAATTTCAAACATATAAAATTTAAGTAACTCAAGTTCTCTGTCTTTACCACCACTGTGGAATCATTGTTTATTTTGCATCTACTGTTTAAATGCAGAAGAATATAGTATCCTGAGGCTGGAGAAAACTGTTCTAAGAAAGGGATAGAGATAAGAATTAGGCCTTATCCTAGCTTGAAGTATTCCAAAGCATTATGAATTTTCTCTTGAAACAAATGTATATGGCTAAGTGTGCATGTGTGGAGACAACTGTATAACTAGAATTCTCAAATGAACTGCTATATAGAATACAAGGTTTATTAAAGGATATATTTTAAAAAAGAGATTATTCGAAGCTTACATATTTATTATAAAAACAGTAATTGCAGCAGTTGTTCTTAGAACTTAGACCAATAACATTCGTCAATTGCTTAGACCAAGACTTTTCAGGGAGGAGTATTTTATCACTAACATTGATTAGAATTGCTGGCACATGGTGGTAATAAGCAGATGGTTAGTTGGATTTATTGCTTTAAAATTCTCTATAGACAAAACATTCCCTTATTGCCTGCACCTGTGGTGGACTGGTCCTACCACCTCACCCCTAGTATGTCACTAATTATATTTATTGATGCCTGTGTTCTGCATCCTCCTGCCCCCATCTCATGTTAGCTCCATTAGGGCAGGGATCTTTGTCTGTCTTCTTCAGTGATTTGTATTTAAGACCTAGAATAACAATTGGTACCTAGTAGGTGCTCAGTCAGTGTTTGTTGAATGAACAAATGAATGAATGAAGCTCAAAGTCAGGGACGTTCCTCTTCTATTTTTTGTTTACTTTCCCAAATTATTTATAAGAGGGATTGATACATAGTGGGTACTTTGTTAATGTTACCTAACTTAAATACTCAGTATACGGTCCCTTTTCTTTGGACCCTTGCTTCTTCATTAGCTTTCTAAGTTCTGTTGATCCAAGAGTTGTCATATAAAATAATACAAAGTATACATTTTGCATAGTGCTGCTTCAAGGAACAAAAAGACTTGAGGCAATTTAAATGAAATTTACTCCAAAAGTAATATATAAATTTAAAATAAAAAAAGAACACAGAGCCTGAAAAATTATAAATTAGAATATGACAAAAAGATCTGGTAAAATATAGGTACAGTAAATATTGCCTTTGGTATATTCCCTGTTTCATAGCATCTCATGTCTAATGGTATATATATATATGCCATTATGTATATATATATATATATGCATGTATGTAGAGAGACACAGAAAGACATAATCCAACTTAGAATTATATAAAGAATAATGTTCCAAAGAAATACAGTGGTTTAAGCATATTTTGTAGGATGGTGTATGGTCAGAGTTATAGAAGTTTGTTATGGGAGAGGAAATGCAGCACAGATTGGAGTTCATTTTTTTTACATCTAGATATCCAGTTGTTCCAGTATAACTCATTGAACAGACTATCCTTTCTCTACTGTGTTTATTGCCTTTGCACCTTTATAACAAATCAGTTGTCCATATATGTGTGGGTTTATTTCTGGACTCTATTATTTTCATTCTATCTTTACCACACTATTTTGATTACTCTCTCTTTAAAATAAGTCTTGTAATCAGGTAGAATTAATCCTCCAACTTTATTCTTTTTCAGAGTTGTCTTGGCATTTCCATATGAATTTTAGAATCAGCTTGTTAATTTCTACAAAAATTTTAGAATTTTGATTGGCATTGTATAGATCAACTGGAGGAGAATCTACATCTTAGCAGTACTAAGTTTTCCTATCCATGACAAGACATATCTTCATATATTTATGTCTTCTTAAAATTCAGCATTGTTATAAAGTTTTCAGTGTATAGGTCTGTCCCTTGTAGACGTCTCTGAATGAGATGGAAAGCTACTGCAGAGTTTTGAACTAGTGACATGATCTGACTAAGGTTTTAATAGGATCACTCTGGCTACTCTATTGAGAATAAACCTGGTGGGGTTGTGGTGGTGGTGGCAGTGGAGACGACAAGCAAGAACAGAAACAGGGAAAATATTTAGGATTTTATTATAATAATTCAAACTAGTGATGACAATGACTGAGACCAGAGCTTTGAGAAGTGGTTGGATTCTGGATAGTTTGAATATAGACATGAAGGATTTGTAGATGGATTGGTTATGGGTATAAGAAAAGAAAAGGGATCAAGAATGATTCCATATTTTTGGTCTAAGGACATGGAAGGATATAGTTATTTCCTGAGATGGGAAAACTGTGGGAGTCAAGAGCCTGACATATGATAGGTGCTCTCTATAACTATTGAATGAATGAATGAATGAATGAATGAGAAGATTAAGAGTTCAAGTTATAGAATTTAACTCTGAAATGTCTATTAGACCTTTATTTTTATTTATTTATTTT
The DNA here is from genome assembly GCA_029593785.1 of Cabassous unicinctus. Classification (NCBI taxonomy): domain Eukaryota; kingdom Metazoa; phylum Chordata; class Mammalia; order Cingulata; family Chlamyphoridae; genus Cabassous; species Cabassous unicinctus. Next base: position 7,483 of record JAQZBX010111520.1, read on the forward strand.
TTTTAAAGATTTATTTATTTTTATTTTTTTATCCCCCCCTTGCTGCTTGTGTTTTACTGTGTCCATTCGCTGTATGTTTCTTCCGTGTTTGCTTATCTCCCCCTTGCTGTGAGGTCCTGCTGCATCAGCCCACCGCGCCGCGCGGGCCGGCCTGCTCTCACAGGGAGGCCCCGGGAAGCAAACCCGGGGCCTCCCGCATGGTAAACGGGGGCTCTATCGATTGAGCAACACCCGCTTCCTGCTGTGAGGTCTTGCTGCATCAGCCTACCGCGCCGCGCGGGCCGGCCGGCTGCCCTCACAAGGAGGCCCCGGGAAGCGAACCCGGGGCCTCCCACATGGTAAACGGGAGCCCCATCCATTGAGCCACACCCGCTTCCCTCTATTAGACCTTTAAGTGGAGATGTTTGAGTGGAGATATTTAGCAGGCAGGTAGATGTAACAATTTGGTGGGCAGGGTAGAAATCTAAACTGGGACTCTCCTGGTCACCACTTGAGAGGGCTGTAGAGGAAGCAGCATTCTCAAGGGAAGCCAGGTTTCAGTTATAGCTAGATTTCTAATATATTTTGATACTTCATTGGAAAATAATTGTTACACTTGTAAGCTTAGTTTAGTATCTATGATTTTCTAAAAATATTTTTATCCAGCATTTTTGTGGATTTTCTTTAAACTGGGAAGTATTTTCCTGATATCTACTTCACTACATTGTTCAAAAAGAGGTCACTTTATTGAAATTACCTAAAAGCATAAGATAATTTGGGAAGGATTGGCATCTTTATAATGAGTTTCCATCCAACAAGAGACATATGGAAGAATGTTCGTAACAGCATTATTTGTAGTAGCCCTAATCTGGGGAAAATCTTATCAACAAAAGAAAGAAAAAATAAATTGTAGTATAGTCATACAGTGGTATCCTACAGTAATAAAAATGGATGGACATAACACACACAATGACATGGATGATGGTGGACCCCAAAGAAAGAATTCTTTCTGTATGATTCCATTCATATAAATAAGACTAAACTATGGTGTTAGACTATGGTGTTAGGATGGAGGTTATTTTAGGGGGTTAGGGAGTAGATTGTGATTGAGAAGTAGCAATAGGAGACCTGGAAGGCTGGTAATGTTCTGTTTCTTCACCTGGATGGTGATTATGTGCTTGCTTTGTCATCATTCATTGAGCTGTACATTTATGTTTTAAGCACTTTTTGGTATATATGTTAAATTTCTAAAAATAAAGTTAAACTGTCTTGTTAACATATCATCTTCAAAAGAGTTTGTTGACAAGACTAGTTTTAGAAATTAATTGTGCTTGACTCGTAGCTATGCTTCTGGTTTTAAGTAGTCATGAAACTTACATAAGATAATCCATTAAACTATGATGGGGAGAGTGTCCTGTAAGTAACCAAGTTCCCATACTGGGAAAGAGGCAGAATAACAATCACTGAAGGAAATACTTTTAAGTATTTGGAATTTAAAATGAATAAGAGAAGAGTCAGTAGGAAATCTTGAATTTAAATATAGCATTAAAGCTTGGAACCCACATATGAAACTATAAGATGATGTAATATTTCTCAAGAGAATACAGTAAACTTGGAAAAATATGCCTAAGTTGAGTTAGACATGTGCCAGTTGTTTTGAGCTTTGAACATTAAGGGTGAGTCTGTAATTTCATCTTATTTTTTAAGAAGGATGTTAACTTTTCAGGGTTTATTAATGATATTAAAGTCACCTATTATTAAGGTTCAGATACTACTCTTATGTGTATATAAGTCAGTCCTTCATATTTTTTTCTTGATTAGAGAAGTTGTGGGTTTACAGAACAATTGTGCATGAAATACAAGATTTCCATATACCACACCACCACCACCACATTACTGTGGCACTTTTTTTTTTTTTTTCCAATGATGAAAGAACATTTTAATAATTTTACTGTTAACTATAGTCCATGGTTTGACTTAGTGTTCACTGTTTGTGTATTGTAGTTCATGGATTTAAAAAAAAACAACAAAACTTTTATTCTGTTACCATATACACAATCTAACATTTCTCCCTTTTAATCACATTAAGATATATATAGTTTAGTGCTGCAGTTGTGTTCACAATGCTATGCCACCATCATCACCATCCATTACCAAAACACTTGCATCATTCTAAAGAAGAACTCTGTATATTTTAAGCCTTATCTTCTCATTCCTAACCCTACCCTGTCCCCAATAAGGTAGTGGTATGCTGTAATTATGGTACTGAAAGAGAAAAACTGCCAGCCAAGAATTCTTTATCTGGTAGAACTGTCCTTCAGATACGATGGTGAGCTTAAAATAGTCACAGATAAACAGAAACTGAGTTCATAAACAAGAATCCAGCTCTGCAGGACACAGTAAAGGGAGTTCTGCAGCAGAAAAGACAAGAGAGAGAGAGGCTTGGAGGAGAGTGTAGAAGTGAAGACTATGAGAAAGGGTAAACAAAAAGGCAAAAAGATGGAAAAAAATAATATATGAAATATAAAAGCCAGGGAAGCGGGTGTGGCTCAGTGGATAGAGCCCCCATTTACCATATGGGAAGCCCGGGTTCGCGTCCTGAGGCCTCCTTGTGAGGGCACGCCGGCCTGAGCGGTGCGGTGAGCTGATGCAGCAACCTCACGGCAGGAAGCGGGTGTGGCGCAATGGATAGAGCACCCGTTTACCATATGAGAGGCCCCAGGTTTGCTTCCCAGGGCCTCCTTGTGAGGGCAGGCCGGCTCACGCAGCACCGTGGGCTGATGCGGCAAGACCTCACAGCAAGGGGGAGATAAGC
>JAQZBX010111521.1:0-10276 GCA_029593785.1 Cabassous unicinctus
AGATCGTGGGGTACCTAGAAGTAAAATAGATGGACAGTCTACTAAGTTTCTTCTGGATCTGTGTAAGCAGAAGAGTTCTATGTCGAGTGAACAAAACCCTAACTCAAATTACAGATGCAGAGAATCACGGCCCCTTAATCAATTCCCAGGCTTGAGGATGTTTATGGGCCCAGAGCCACTTGAATGAAGAGAAGGCCAGGTCTCCCTGGGGAAGGATCCTATTAAACTGCCAAAAATTTATTCTTCCTCCCACCCTTCCACAAGGACACCTACGGCCTTTTACAAGAGTAACTGTTCATTGAAGTAAAGGAAATGATCAGTCATTTCAGGGATTATTAGACACTTGCTCAGAAGTGACATTAATTCCAGGAGACCCAAAACATCACTGTACTCTACCAGCCAGAGTAGGGGTTTATGGAGGTCAGGTGATTGATGGAGTTTTAGCTCAGGCCATCTCACAGTGTATCCAGTGGATCCCAGACCTATTCTGTGCTTAGTGCCACAGTTCCAGAATCCATAATTGGATTAGACATACTCAGTAACTGGCAGAACCCCACACTGGATACCTGACTTGTGGAGTGAGGGCTATTACTGTTGGAAAGACCAAGTGGAAGCCACTAGAACTGCTCCTACCAAGCAAAATGGTAAATCAAAGGCAATACCGCATTCCTGGAGGGATTGCAGAGATTAGTGCCACCATCAAGGTTTTGAAGGATGCAGGGATGGTGATTCCCAACACATCCCCATTCAACTCTCCTATTTGGCCTCTGCAGAAAACAGATGGCTCTTGGAAGATGACAGTAGATTATCATAAAGTTAACCAGGTGGTGACTCTAATTGCAGCTGCTGCCCAGATGTGGTATCATTGCTTGAGCAAAGCAACACTTCCCCTGGTACCTGGTATGTAGCTACTGATCTGGCAAATACTTATTTCTCAATTCCCATTAGTAAGGGCCACCAGAAACAGTTTGCTTTCAGCTGGCACAGAGGTATACCAACTGCAGGGACCTTGATCATATCTCCCTCCTATGAGACATCACACTCATCCATTATATTGATCATTTCATGTTGATAAGACCTAGTTAGCTAGAGGTAGCAAAGAGACTAGACTTATTGGTAAGGCATTTGCAGGAGTGAGGATGGGAAGTAAATCCAACAGAAAAACAAGGTCCTTCCACCCCAGTGAAATTTCCAGGTGTCCAGTGGTGTGGGGTATGTCGAGATATCCCTTTTAAATTAAAGGATAAACAGTTGCATCTAGCACCTCCTACAACCAAAAAAGAGGAAAATGTTTAGATGGCCTCTTTGGATTTTGAAGACAGCACATTCCTCATTTGGGTGTGCTACTCTGGCCCTTTTACCGAGTGACCAGAAAAGCTGCTAGTTTTAATTGGGGACCAGAACAAGAGGAGGCTCTGCAACAGGTTCAGACTGCTGTGTAAGTTGCACTACCACTTGGACCATGTGATCCAGCAGATCCAATGGTTCTGCAACTTTCAGTGGCAAATAGAAGTGCTGTCTGGAGACTTTGACAGGCCCTTATAGGAGAATCACAATGCAGACCCTTAGAATTTTGAAGCAAAGCCCTACCATCCTCTGTAGGTAACTACTCTCCTTATGAGAAACAGCTTTTGGCTTCCTACTGGGCCTTAGTAGAGACTGAACACTTAACCATGAGACATAAAGTCACCGTGAGAACTCAGTTGACTATCATGAGTTGGGTTTTGTCTGACCCACCAAACCATAAAGTTGGGTGTGCACAGCAGCACTCCACAACAGATTGAGTGGGTCCAGAAGGCACAAAGGCACAAGTAAGTTACATGATGAAGTAGCCCAAATGCCCATGGTCACTACCCCTGCCATGTTACCTTCTCTTTCCCAGCCCACAGCATTGACCTCTTGGGGAGTCAAAAAGATGAGAAAACTTGAGCCTGGTTACCAATGGTTCTGCACGATATGCAGGTACCACCCAAAAGTGGACAGTTGCAGCACTGCAGCCCTTTTCTGGGACATCTTGAAGGATAGCAGCAAGGGCAAATCCTCCCAGTGGGCAGAACTTCGAGCAGTGCACCTGGTTGTTCATTTTGCTTTGAAGAAGAAATTACCAGAGGTGCATTTGTACACTGATTCTTAGGTTGTTGCCAATGGTTTGAGTGGATGGTCAGGGACATTGGAGGAACATGATTGGAAAATTGATGACAAGGAGGTCTGGAGAAGAGGTATGTGGATAGACCATTATAAGTGGACAAAAAACATGAACATATTTGTGTCCCATGTGAATGCTTACCAGAAGGTGACTTCAGCAGAAGAATATTTTAATAATCATGTGGATAAGATGACCTGCTCTGTGGCTAATGCTCAGCCTCTTTCCCCAGCTACTCCTGTCATTGCCCAATGGGCTCATGAGCAAAGTGGCCATGGAGGTAGGGATGGAGGTTATGAATGGGCTCAAAAACATGAACTTCCCCTTACTAAGGCTGACATGGCTACAGCCACTCCTGAATGCCCAATCTGCCAGCAGCAGAGACCCTCACTAAGCCCCCAATATGGAACCTTTCCTCAAGGTGACCAGCATGCTACCTGGTGGCAGGTTGACTACCTTGGGCCACTTCCACCATGGAAGGGGCAGTGATTTGTTTTAACTGTTATAGACACATACTCTGGATATGGGTTTGCATTTCCTGCATGCAATGCTTCTTCCAAAACTACCATCCATGGTCTTACCAAATGTCTTATCTACCGCCATGGCATTCCACACAGCATTGCTTCTGATCAAGGAACCCATTTCACAGCAAATGATATGAGGGAATAAGCACAAGCCCATGGAATTCACTGGTCTTACCATGTTCCCCATCACCTTGAAGCAGCTGGATTAATAGAATGGTGGAATGGCCTTTCAAGACTCAATTGTGGTGCCAACTAGGTGGCAATAGCTTTCAGGGCTGGGGCAATGTTCTCCAGGAGGTTTTGTATGCTCTAATTCAACATTCAGTTGATGGTGCTGTTTCTCCCATAACAAGGATTCATGGGTCCAAGAATCAAAGGGTGGAAATGAGAGTGGCACCACTCACTATTACCTGTAGTGACCCACTAGGAAAATTTTTGCTTCCTGTCCCTGCAACCTTAAGCTCTGCTGGTCTATAAGTTTTAGTCACAAAAGGCGGAGTACTGCCACCAGGGAACACAACTATGATTCCATTGAACTGGAAGTTAAGACTGTCACCTGGTCACTTTGGGCTCCTCTCATCTGTAAATCAACAGGCAACGAAGGGAATTACTGTACTGGTGGGGGTGATTGATCTTGACTATGAAGAGGAAATAGGACTACATCTACATAATGGGGGTCAAGAAGAGTTTGCCTGGAATACCTGAGATCCTCTAGGATGTTTCCTAGTACTGCCATGCCCTGTGATTAAAGTCAATGGAAAATTGTAATAAACCAAACCAAGCAGGACTAACAATGGCCCAGAATCTTGAGGAATGAAAGTTTGAGCCACCCCACCAAGCAAAGAACCACCACCAGCTGTAGTGATTGCTGAGGGTAACGGGAATATGGAATGGGTAGTGGAAGAAGGTAGTGATAAATATGAACTTTGATTATGTGACCTGTTAGAGAAAAAAGGACTGTAATAGTCATGAACCTTTCTTCCTTGTTTTATTATGAGTATGATCATATATGTAAACAAAATGAATTTATTTGTTTTCTTCCTCAACCTTTTCCCTTATCATATGAAAAATTGTATTAGTTTCATGTCATAATAATTAAGGATGTCAAGTTTAAGAGTGAATATTACCCAAGGACTTGCACCCTATTCTGTAGGGAATTAATGTGTTACCAGTTGTACGCAGGTGGGTTGAACATTGTTAGGCATATACATGTTTGATTGTCTGTTATTGTTTTTACTTAGAGACTAAGCATGGTTTAAGTTAATATGTGTGGTTGCCGAGTTGGCAAGGGGTGGATTGTGATGGTTAGACTAATGTGTAAACTTGGCCAGGTAATTGTATCCAGGTGTTTGGTCAAGCAAGCACTGGGTTAATTGTAATACAAGAACATTTGTGGACTTTGGTCACCAGTGAGTTTACTGCATGGATGGCTTATTACATCTGCATCAATCAGAGAGATTGCATCAGCAATGGATGACACTTTTATCCAATCTGTTGAATGCCTTAAAAGGGAAGTGATTTCAACATTCAGCGAGAATTTCCCAGCTCTTCTTTGGACAGCCAACTTCTCCCAGAAGCTCCTCAAGGATCTTCATTGGACTTTCATTGGAGCCCCTGGTTTGCAGCCTGCTTGCAGAACCTGGACTTGTGCATCCCAACGGTCACACGAGAGACTTATAAAATCTCATTATTGACAGATATCTTCTGTTGATTTAATTTCCCTAGGAAATCCTGACTAATGCACTACCCCTGTGGGTTTCCTTGTTTTCAGCTTCTTGCTTCCATAGCTTTTATACCATGTCTGAATTCCATTGTCTTATAAAGAGCTCCAGTAAAAGGAATAAGACACTTCCTGATTGAGGTAGGCCACACCATATTGGAAGTAGCCTCATCAACAAGTCCTACTTAAAATGGGTCCACATCCACATGAATGCAATAACTTTAAGAACATGCTTTTTCTGGGTTATATACACTTTCAAACCACCATAGCCTACTTATATGAGTTCTTTGGTTAAGTGCATTTAGATAAATGTAAAACAATTTATTATATAAAAATTTTTCAGTTACACAATTCTCTCCAATGGTAACATTGTTATAAATGCATAATTTTAAGATGTTTAAACCAGAATTTCATTATATCAAGCCATTGCCTCGTCCAACTTCAACAAGTTTTTTTTTTTTTTTAATACCTTCTCCAGTGCACAGCTGCACCTCATTTCACCCCATGGAGGGAGATCCCTGGGGGACCATGGGCAGCAGTCTTACATAAACAGTTTTATGGTTTCATTGCCCAGAAAAATTCAAAATTTTTCTCAAACCTGTTCCCCCTTCTGCACAGCGATGGGAAATCAGGGGCTAAGGACCCTGCAAATCAGGGCTGGCACTTGTGAGGGACTAAGGGTGGGGTTGGATGGCATTCCTTTGGAGCAAGGATTCTGGCAGTCAAATGAAAACCCACAAACACCTTCTCAGAAGGTAGATAGATAGTTTTATGACAATCAACATCAAGATGTTTTAAATAAAATTTTAGTATTGTTCAAATTAAATTCAACCTCACAGACCCCCTGAAATTTTTCCATGGACCCCTTGGGGGTCCGCAGAACCCTTATTAGGAACTCTTGCCTTTTAGTCTCAGCTTTTCACAGGGGATTGGTGGGGAAGTATTTGGGTTCATAAAGGACTCCTCCTGGCCAAAGCTACAGACAAAATAGAGAAATACTTAGATTGAGAAAACCTATGCAATAAAATTTAAAGTTATAGCAGTTCTGATTTTGGATGTTGATTTTATTTTTAGATAATCTGGCAAATATTTTGATTTAAGAAATATTCAAGTTCTCTACTTTTATATTATTTCCTTTATAATCTATGTACTATAAATAACTATGTAGATTTATTTTATCTTTATGTATTGACAGGTGAAATGGTGGAGTCAGACAACAGGTAGTCTGTATCAAAGAACTGTATCTGATTGAAGACATGATTCTGTAACCAAAGACATATTGAAAAAGAAAAATGGAATCAGAGGAATCACGCTACTTGACTTTAAAACATACTACAAAGCTACAGTGGTCAAAACTGCTTGATATTGGCACAAGGATGGACATACTGACCAATGGAACCAAAGAAAGTGTTCTGATATAGATCCCCACATAACAGTCAACTGTATTTGACAAGACCACCCAGCCCAATCAACTGGGAGAGAATGGCCTCTTCAATGAATGGTGAATGGAGAACTGGATATCCATATCCAAAACAATAATAGAGGAACATCATCTCACACCTTATACAAAACTTAACTGAATATGGATCAAAGGTCTAAGTATAAAAGCCAAGACCATAAAGATCTTGGAAGATAATGTAGAGAAGCATCTACAGGATCTTGTATAAGGAAATGATTTCATGAACTTTACACACAAGTCACAAGAAACAAAAGAAAAAATAGATAAATGGGACCTTCTCAAAATTAAAAAACTTTTGCATCTCAAAAGACTTTGTCAAGAAAGTGAAAAGGCAGCCTACTCAAGAGAAGAAAATATTTGGTAACCATATATCTGATTGGGGCCTAATATCCAGCCTATATAAAGAGATCCGACATCTCAAAATAAAAAGACAAACAATGCAAAAATATGTAAGTGATTTGAAAAAAGACTTCTCCAAAGAAGAGCTACAAATGACTAAAGAGCACATGAAAAGTTACTCAAAATCACTATCTATTAGGGAAATGCAAATCAAACTTACAATGAGATATTATCTTACATCCATCAGTCTGGTGGCTATTAAATAAAGCAGAGGACTACAAGTGTTGGAGAGGATGTGGAAGAATGGGAATGCTTATCCACTGCTGGTGGGAATGTAGAATGGGGCAGCCATTCTGGAGGATAGTTTGGTGGTTCCTCAAGAAGCTAACTATAGAACTGCCATATGATCCAACAATCTTACTGCTGGGTATATACCCAGAGGAATTGAAAGCAGGGACATGAGCAGATTTATGCACACCAATGTTCACAGTGGCATTATTCACTCTTGCCAAAACTTGGAAACAACCCAATAGTCCATCAATAGATGAATGGATAAGCAAATTATGGTATATACATACAATGGAAAATTACACAGCTGTAAGAAAGAATGCATTATTAACACATGGGATAACATGAATGAATCTTGAAGACCTTATGTTGAGTGAAGCAAGCCAGACACTGAAAGACAAATATTACATGACCTCACTGATATGAATTAAGCAATGTGAGCAGACTCACAGAGCTAGAGTTTGGAAGATAGGTTTATAGGAGACAGAATGGGCAAAGAAGGTTGTGAGTCAACGCCCATATGGGCAAAATCTTTGATAAAGTGGCATGGTGTAGGTACACAGTAGATGGGCATAACAGTGGCACAGTGATGCTATTGGGTTTGGTGATGCTGATCTGTGATGGTGGTAGGGTAAGGAGGGTGTGTTGGACTGTCTATGGAACTAGGGGGAGGAATGGGGGAAAGAGTAAGTGAACTAAGAGGATTTACAGGTATGTAGTTGAAAATACAATGTAAGGAATATTCTTTTGGCAAATATGACAGGGGAGGGTTACTAGTTTAAAGTGTTGGATGTGGGGGTCATGTGGGACAGGGGGCACCTGGGGCAGGCTTCTTGGGAGTGTGTAGTGGTCATCTTGTCATAGTGTGTTGTATCAATGGATGGAGACTCACATAATGAGTGGGAAGGTGTTTGACTCCCATCTTGGGGAGTTCTGCTATGATCTCAAATAGTGGGGCAGGAGTCTCCTGAGAGTGTAGGCAGTGGCTAATAGGGGAGGACAGGCTAGTATGTCAAACACTCAATTTATAGTTATTGCAAATAACTATAAATCTTGTCCTTCAATGAGTTAATCTTTATGGTTACCATGGGTCCTGAGGGGAGAGGAAGGGAGGAACAGAATACATGGAAATGGAACAAGGGACATTTTTGGGGCAATGAAATTGTTCTACATGATCTTGCAATGGTGGATACAGACTGTGTTAAATTTCATCAAAATCTATAAAAATGTAGAGTCTAAAACGTAAACCATAATGAAAATCAATCACCATGGTTAGCAGCAATGTTTCAATATTTGTACATCAATTGTAACAAATGTACCATCCACATGTAAAATGTTAATAATAGGGAAGGGGAAACAGAAAGGATGTTGGGTATATGGAAATCACTTATATTCTGTACATGACTTTTCTGTAACCTAAAGCTTCTTTGAGGACAAAATGAAAAAAATAAGACACTGGGGAATAAACAGAAGAAAATGTCACTGTACATACAAGACAACAGATCTTACAGTGATGAAAGACATAATGTCATTTTTTAAAATTTTGTATTTCTTTATTTTTTATTATTTTAATTTTTAAACTTTTTTGTATTTTATTCATTATTTTTAAAATTATCATTATTATACCATTTTCTTACTAATTTTATTCGGTTATTTTGTTGGCTTCAATTTTGAAGAAATTTTTGTCCATAGAAGGGTTACAACTGTGGCAGGGAAGGATCATTGGTGCAGGGTGTCAGAGATGGGGGATGCTTGGAAGGAGGTTCACTTGTGACATAATTATAAGGCATATGAATGTGTTCAAGGGTTCATGGGGCATTGTCACAGTGGGTGGAAATCCACACAATAACCAAAAGAATATTGATTTTCCATCCTGGGAAGCTCTTCCACATTCTCCCCACATGCAGGGGCATTGACTAGTGAAGAAGGATGGACCACTGATGGGCCCTTAATAGTTAGGACTGAACTTATGAAGCTTTACTTTTTAAATTGAAACTTAGCCTAGAATGATAGGGTGACTAAGAGTTACCTTCTGAGAGCCTTCTTGTTGCTTAAATGTGGTTTCTCTCTAAGTCAAAATCAGCATATAAATGCATTATCTTCACCCCAGTGTGGGACATGACTCCCGGGGATAAGCCTCCCTGGCACTGAGGGATTATACCAAGCACCAACTAGCAATGCAAATGAAAAATGACCTTAGCCAAAAGGGGGAAAGAGTAAAGACAAATGAGTTCATATGGCTAAGAGACTTCAAAGTGAGTCAGAAGGTCATTCCAGAGGTTATACTTATGCACGTCTCAGCAGGATCCCATTGACTGCAAAAGTAAATATTGCTCAAATAGCAGGTCTCTTGTGGGCCCTGGAGACACCCAAACACTATTGGCCAACAGACATCTCAGAAGGTTGGCACCCTCCCAGTGAGCCCTACTGTGGAATTTATGGTCCCCAGTGTGACAGAGTTGGGTTCAGTTATGGTTTCCCTACACATGGCTCTTCTACCCCTTCTATTTGAGCCTATAATTATTACTAGAATGGATAAGTGTATTTCCAAGAGACTTAAATCTTTGGGCTTTCCATGTCCCAGTTAAGCCCTGAATCTCAACAGCATTGTAACACCTACTCTCCAGTTCATTTCACTTACCCAGGGCAACTAACAAGATGATGATGGACAACAACCAACCCAGGGAATAGAGAGAGTCTGGAACTTCAAACAAGGTAGTCCCATCCATCTGCCCCATGGGACCTAAGCCCCCTCTCAATTAGTGGTGGAATGGGCATCACCATCCCAGAATCCTCAGAATTGGGGAATGAATGATAGACTAGAGTAGACTTACTGTTATTCTACTATAGATTTATTTGATTCGAGCAATAGAAGAACTGCTATCACTGATGTGGAGACAGAGGCCACTGGAGGTTCTGAGGGGAAGAAGAGGGTAAAATAGGTATAATATGGGGGCATTTTGAGGAATTGGGAATTGTCCTGAATGATATTGCAATGACAGATACAGGCCATTATAAATTTTGTCATAACTTACAAAAGTGTGTGGAAGAGAGTGTAAACTACAGTGTAAACTTTAATCCATGTTTAGTGGCAATGCTCTAAAATGTGTTCATCAATTGTAACAAATATACACTAATGAAGGATGTTGTTAATGTGAGAAGATGTGGGAGGGGTAGGGAGAGGGGCTTATGGGAATCCCCCAAATGTTTTATGTAACATTTACAAAATATAAATATCTTTTTTTAAAAGTATATTATCAAACAAAAAAAGATTTGATTCCATATTTTTATTCTTAAGGTTATTAAATTGAGAGAATTTTAATGTTAAACAAAAGGGAAGAGAAATGTTTAATACCATTTCAATATATCCATGAAACTGGATCTAAGATACAAGGTATTTAAACTAGTTATTTAATAAAAGTGATCTGTTCATTTAAAAAAATAAATCCATCCTTTTCTCCACCTTTCCATAATAAACAATAGTTTTCTCCTACTAAAAAAAAGCAAACAAACAAAAATCACACACACACACACAACACTTGGGGATCTTTAATCTTTTTTACCACCTATCACTCAGAAAACACTATAAAAAAACACAGTAAAAATCCTATAATAAAATCATTAGAACATGGGTAACAGATGAATTTATAATTCATTTTGTTTTATATCCTTAATATTAGATAAATATGAAAAATTAAAAGACTTTTCCTTTATAAAATCATTATTACATCTCATTTGAGGTTTCTCAAAGTTACCTCCAAATCAAAGGTTGTAAAAAGCCTAAGTATTGAATATTAAAAAAA
>JAQZBX010111522.1:0-10280 GCA_029593785.1 Cabassous unicinctus
TTTTTTTTTTTTTTTTTTTTAAGATTTATTTATTTATTTGAGGTCTTGCTGCATCAGCCCACCGCGCTGCGCGGGCCGGCCTGCCCTCACAAGGAGGCCCCGGGAAGTGAACCCGGGGCCTCCCATATGGTAAACGGGAGCTCTGTCGATTGAGCCACACCCGCTTCCCAGTGGACATGTATTTATATTAATGTTGTTTCATGAGAGTGGGGAAATTTTCGGACATTTCCTCAAATACTCTTTCTGCCCCTTTTCCCTTCTCTTCTCGTTCTGAAACTCCCATAACATGTATGGTGGTGTGCTTCATGCTATCATTTAACTGCCTGAGCCCCTGGTTGTTTTTTCCCCATTCTTTTCTCTCTTTTTAAATTTCAGCTCTTCTGTCCTCTATGTTGTTGATTCTTTCTTCTGTGATTTCAAATCTGCTGTTGTGTGAATCTGTTGTATTTTAAATTTCACTTATTGTGTCTTTCATTTCCATAAGCTCTGTTATTTTTCTATCCAAGGTTTCAAATTTTTCTTTGTGCTCACCCAGTGTTGTCGTAATGTCTTTTATTTCTTTAGTCATATTGTCCTTCAATTCCATGATTTGATTCAGAAGATTTGTGTGAATCCTATCCATTAGTCATTTCAAGTCCTGTGTTTTGTCTGGAGCTTTGATTTGTTCCTTTGCCTGAGTCATGTCTTCCTTTTTCTTAGTAAGGCTTGTAATTTTTTGCTGATGTTTAGATATCTGATTCTGATGCTGAGTTTAGTCTGATGTTCAGTTTCTTTCTCTCATTTCTAGGGATTTACTGTTAAGTAGCTGTATGCCACCACTGTTCTTTGACTCTTGGTTCGACTTGTTCTAGATATTTTAGGACGTATATATCTGGGCATTAACAGAACCCATGCCGTGGGTCAGAGGATACACCAGCTACCAACATGACGTTCCTGAAACTCTACCACCCATTCCCTGATGCCCCTCTTAGTCAAGAGGACCCTGTTAGGAAGGCTTTACTGGAGCGTTTTTATGTTCAGGATTCGCTTCCTGACACAAGCTTTCAGGGAATGCAGTTTGGTCTAGAACCTTATTTTTAATACCTGATATGTTTTGTGTTTTAATTCTGAGGGAAATTTTCTCCCCACTGAGATGTTTTTGTTTCTTTTCACCATACAGCAAATGGAAAGGTGACAATAGCAGCGTCAGTTCCTTGTGTATCAGCCCAAATGGAAAGATGTTGCTTTCAGCTGGTCGAACAATCAAGCTTTGGGCTTTGGAGACCAAAGAAGTCTACAGAGTAAGTGAATCAAATTAGTTGCAAACATAGTAAAGTCTCAGTCATATAGATTCAGTATGGAGAAAGGCACAAATGAGCCATTGTGTAAGTTTCCTAATATAGATTCTTTGTTTTCAAGTATCAAGTTATAGAACTAACAGGCAAAAGTTAGCTTTCATGTCTGATTTGTTGACATTAAATAGGCTAAATAAGCCAACTTCACATGCATAGGGAAAAAAAATAGAACAAATGAAAGAAATGTGAAATTAAAAATCTTTTACCTTACTCTGCTATCTATGATTATGGTAACTTTGATTTCTAACTTGCATCCGTCATTTGGTCTACTTAAAATATTGCACTGTGAAGACTTAGTAATATATATTTTGAAGAGTTAAAAACAGTTTTGCTGAGGGGTTACTGAGCTTTTGGTGCTGTGATGATGCCTTAAAATTGTGGTTTCGACTCACTGAGAGTAAAATGAGGACCTACAATTCCTTGGCTGTGTCTGAGCACCCAAACATACTCCTTTAAAAAATGAATACAGTTAAGTGAATCTTTAACTCAAAAATGGAAGAAATAAAGGTTGTGCAATAGGGTCACGGGAGTTAGAGGGAGCATCTTAATTTTCAGTATTTTTAGATGGACTTTTTAAACAGAGCAGGAAAGAGAGCACAGATAACCTCAGTTGCTTCAAATTTAACTGCT
This sequence comes from Cabassous unicinctus, assembly GCA_029593785.1. Lineage (NCBI taxonomy): Eukaryota > Metazoa > Chordata > Mammalia > Cingulata > Chlamyphoridae > Cabassous > Cabassous unicinctus. The sequence continues at coordinate 1,965 of JAQZBX010111522.1, forward strand.
ACTTTTAGTCTGTAGCTCTGCTTTCAAATATGTATCATCTATATCTTGTTTATGATACATGCGGACTCTTGTTACTACTTTGAATCCATCCTCTCCTAAATGAGATTGAACTTTCTCTAGCACTTCACAGGACACGCGACGCCGGTCTCATCACTGATGTTCACAACCATCAGGCCTCCTAATGAGAGCCAGCCCTTTGATGGGATCACAGGTCTTTATTTCTTGTCTGGAGCAGTACATGACCGGTTACTTAATGTCTGGTATGTAGTCTTCTGGATTTGGGAGGTAACTTGGCCTTGAAAGAATGTGATAAAGCTTATATGATTAATATAAATGATGAGTCTGAGACTTGCTTTATTGTGTTTAAGCTATGATTTACATAGACTTGTAATAAAGAATCCCGCCTGCCTACAAAGCAGATCTTTATGAGAATAACTTAAGGGTATTTGCACAGTGCCTCCTCTGTGTTTGTTTAGAGGTACAGTTGGACTATTTTATGGCTGGGTAATTGTAAAAGCCCTCTTTTTCCCTTTTAATTTTAGGCAAATATTTGATTTTGATATATATGCGTATTTATAACAAATAATACTCATAGCATTGATAATTGTCAAATGTTTATTCCTTTAAAAAATAATGGTGAAGATTCATGAGACAAAAATGCTTGCTTCTGATCACCTTTAAAACCATCAGCTAAATCATATTTCCTAGTTATGCCTCTGTGATCAAATTTAATTGGTTTTCTGTTTTGTATCTGATTTTTGAGGAGATCCTGAAAGAATGATTTATTTTTAGTTCTAAACGCTTCAACACTTAAGCAATTAATAATGTCAGAAAGTTAAAATATGCCATCGAGGTCTGCTGACATTACCCAGGTGCTTCAGTTGAAATGCTTTTACCTCTTTGGCTCTTAGTACCAAGGGTCTCCAGCTACAAAGTTTCTTTCTATTCTAGAAAAGTTTAATTTCTGTTATATTGTAAGATCCTGAAAATGGTATTTGTTATGTCTGGTGGCTTCTCTTGGTAACAGACTAAGCTTAAAAAGACAATTGTAAAACCCGTATTGAAATGCTGTTCAACAAGACCGTTTGTGAAACTGTACAAACTTTGTGTGTTGGTGGGTAGAACAAATCTAAAGTTCCCTGACAGCTTCAAAATACACATTTCTGTAAGGAAATAGCATTTGAAGGTTTCTTGCTATTGAATGAAGGAAAAAAAGCAAAGACCTTTCATAGTAATATAATATATGTAATATAAGTTATATAAACATTTGAAGGTTTCTTGCTATTGAATGAAGAAAAAAAAAGCAAAGCCCTTTCATAGTAATATAAGTAATATAAGGAGACTGTACTCTCTCCCCTTGATGGGCTAAGAGAAGTTTCTTCTGTACATGGTGGTCTGAGGGTAATGATTTGAATATGCTTAGTATATATGACTTCATGTCAGTGAATCTTGTTTTATTAGGAGTGCATTGTACATGAAGGCATTTAGGGTTTGTCAAATCAGCTTTCTTAATTTTCTTCTATACCTTAGATAATTGAGATTGTTTACTGGTAAATGTATAAAGTCCACCAGTTGATGAAACGAACTGACTTTGAATCATGTCTGTAAGCTATGTTGTTACTCATTTTTAAATTTTTTGCTACCTAGGTGTTTAACAGCTTTATTGAGATATTATTGACATATATAATAAATTACACATTTAAAGTGTTAACAGTTTGATAAGTTTTGACACATATACACCCATGAAATCATCACCACAATAAAGATGATGAACCTATTCATTGTTCTCAAGAGTTTCCCCATGCCCCTTTGGAATCCTCTTTCCTACCCGTTTCCAGGCTTGTTTACAGTTTTGGACCAGGACAATTAAAGTTGCTATGGGCTCTTCTGTACAAGTTTCTGTGTGGACATAGGTTCTCATTCATTTTCTTTTCTTAAGAAGTTGCCAAACTTGTTTTCAGTATGGTTACATTCCCACCAGCAGCATAGGAAAGTGCTAATCCTTTCCCTTTTTTTTTTTTAGATTTATTTATCCACCCCCCACCCCATTGTTTTGTGCTTGCTGTCTGCACTCTGTGTGTTCTTCTGTGTCTGCTTGTCTTCTCTTTAGGCGATACCCGGAAACGATCCTCGGACCTTCCAGAGTGGGAGAGAGGCGCTCATCTCTTGCGCCACCTTAGCTCCCTGGTCTCCTGTGTCTCTTATTGTCTCTCCTGTGTCTTTTTTTTGTTTTGTTTTTGCGTCAAGCTCTCCGCGTGGACCAGCTCGCCGCGTGGCCAGCTTGCCTTTCACTAGGAGGCTCCAGGAATTGAACCCTGGACCTCCTGAATGGTAGATGGGAGCCCAGTCGCTTGAACCACCTCCATTTCCCATCTTTCCCATTCGTACCAACACTTGGTATGGTTGTTTAATTTTTGCCATTCTAATAGGTGTGTAGTGGTATCTTATTGTGATTTTTAGTTTGCATTTCACTAATGGCTAATGATGTGAGGCTCTTTTACGTGCTTACTTGCAATATGAATATTTTCTTTGATGAAATGTCCATTCAAATATTTTTTTGCCCGTTTTTTTATTGGGTTCTCGTTGGATTTTGTTAGTTCCAGATACAAGTCTGCTTTCAGGTATATACTTTGCAAACATTTTCTCCTAGTCTGCGATTTGTCATTCATTCTCTTAGTCTCTTTTGAAGAGCAGCTTTTAATTTTGATGTGGTCGAGTACATGTTTAGAAATCTTTGCATACCCAAAGTCACAAAGGTTTTACCTGGAAGTTTTATAGTTTTAGGTTTTGCATTTAATTCTGTGATCTACTTTGAGTTAATTTTTGTATATGTTATGAGGAATGGATTGAAGTTCATGTTTTTGCTTTTATGGATACTCAGTTTTTCCACTACCATTTATTAAAGACTATTCTTTCTCCACTGAATTGCCTGTGCACATTTGTTGAAATTACTTGTGTGTTTGTGTGTGTGTATCTTTTTCTGGTCTCTGTCTCATAATTGCTGTGAAGTTAATTCTCAAATTTTGATCTATAGATGCAATGTAAACCCCGTCTAAGCCCAGCAGGCCTTTTCAATTAGCAATAATCATGCCTCGGATAAATCTCTTGGACTCTGATACTGGAACTGTGCAAAGTTTCCCAGCTGGCCTTTTTGTAGAACTTGATAAAGTGATTCTAAAATTCAAATGGAAATGTAAAGGACAGAATAGCCAGAACATCTTCATTAAAGGAGAACGTCCGAGTACTAACATTACCTGATTCCGTGACTTAGGAATCACAGCCATCCAGGCAGTTGGCCTTGGCAGCACGGTAGACGCATAGATCAACGGAAGAGAATAGAGAGTGTGGTTCATTCTTTAAACTGCCATGGACGCGTGAATGCTTTCTCTTTTCCCAAGTGGTCATGGTAGTGAATACTTTGCTTATTTTGATCTTTAGTCATCTTATTTAGTTTTCAAAAGATGAAGAAACTATTTTCCCCTTCTTCCTGCCTCATTAGCTAATCCCAGATTTTGTTATCTAGGCAGGTCCGGTCAGAAAGTAAAGAAAAGAATGCGGTGATGTCTTTCACAGTCACAGATGAACCTGTCTATATTGACCTGATTTTGTCAGAAAACAAAGAAGAGGTAAATGGCTCAATTTTTTGGAAATGTTTCTGGATTTCACAAAGATTACTTTTTTCAAAGTAAGGTTTGATGATTTAATGGCTCATTGGGAAAGGGGGAGGGGGTCATTTGGAAAGACCAGTGAAATAGAATAAAAATAAAAATCTTCTTAGACTGGTCAAACTGACCATTAAATCTCTGTAAAAAGCTCTTATGAGGGGAAGGGAAATTTTTATATGCAAAGGTAGTACAGTTTGGAATTTATAGTGGACAATAAAAATTCTGAGGATGAGTTTTTAATAGTAACATATATGGGATTCCTCTATTAGATGCTTCATTTTTGTTACAAAATCTTGTCACTTGTAGGTCCTAAGGTACATTTTGCTATAAGAGCAGCTTCCTAATGTTTGATGCATTTTTGTTTTAGAAGTTTGCGGATAAAAATAGTAGATTTGATGTTTGTAACACTTGCAGCATGTAGGGTACCGACATCACTGCAGTGCTTTCATTTTCGTGTTTCTGTTACACTAAAGGTACTTAGGATTTTGATTTGGACAGAATCTTAGTCTTTCAATGAAAGTGAAGGCATTCGGCTTTCCACACAACCTAGGTTTTGAAAGATGTATGCTGCATAAACCTCTAATGGTAGTTTTTCATCGTGTTTTAATAGTTCTGAAAAGTGTTTTAGTGGAAAGAGCATTGGCTTAAAAAATCAGTTCTGCTGCTAATGTAATCAAGGGCAAGTAAGTGGATTGAAGAATCTTGGTTTTCTCATGTGAATGGCTGGTGTGTCAGTGTGGATTATGTCAGGCAAGGACCTTTGTCTCTTAAGGGGTCCAGGTCAGGTGGTAATAGCATCCATGAGCTACTTTCAGTATTTTAGAAAAATCTAATAGAAATCTTACACATAACCATGGTAATTCACAAAGTTTAATTGTTTTCAGTACACTTTTGTATGCACATCCAGTGTAGGTGATGCACTGATTGTCTCATGGTTAGAAGTCTTGATCATTGGAAATTACTCTTATAAAATCAGAAACACTTGGGTATTTGCCCTTATAACTATTAAACAAAGAAGTTGATTTAACTTCAAGTAACTTAAAAAATATTGATAATTTATGCTTTTTTTTTTTTTTTTTTAGAGGTTCTTTAAATCCCAAAAGCAAGTAATTTATATAAGAAAAACATCTTCCCGTGGAGTAGGAAAGCTTGCCCTACTTTACGTAGAGGATGGACTGCTTCTTTGCTTTCTCTCTTACTGACTGTGAATTCTGTTGTTTTAAATTTAATTTCAAATTTATCTCAGAATAATATTGATATGATACCTTAAAATTATCAATAATAAAATGGAAAAGGCAGGTTTATTTATGTTTTTTACATCAAGACTATTTAGACATTTTTAAGTTATTAAAGTAGGAGTGATGAATCCTGGTTATCAAGAAGGAAGCCAAGTTCTAATTTTGTCATTTTATATAAAATTGTAGTTATAGTGATAATTTTAAATTGAAATTCTAAGCAAAATCTTAATTCTGGTGTTGCAATATGCTCTGCTTGTGTTTCCCTAAAAAGTTATCAATCTATGTAGACATTTTGGTGGGATTGAAAGATATCTGTCAGCAGGGATTGTAGAAGAGGGAACTAGAAAATTTGATGGGGAAAAGTAATCTTTCCCTGACAGCTTGCATATGTTGCTAAATGTCAAAAGCAGACAAAATTTTCCCTATAACTTTTTCCCTTTCTGAGATTTCTTATCTTTAAATAAACAGTAAATACCTCTTATAATTCTCAAAGTGCTTTGACAATGCAAACGGAGCCTTAAAATGTTGTATGTATTTCAATTTCTCCCAGTTTATTTGCTGCTCCCTGAATTCTTCCATTACTTTCAGACCTAGACTATAGACAGCACCTTTTTGGAAGTGGTGTTTTGAATGTGCTGAGTCTTTATTTAAGCTTCCCTTAAGAAAGCTCAGAACTTTCAGAAATGATTGGTAGACCCTTGAGGTGCAACACCTGCAGCTCAGTGTAAGATGTCCAGGCGGCTAAGTTACTAGAATGGACCAGAGATGGAGAGGTGACTCTCCCCCCAGCCCCCTTTCCCAGCCTTCAGTCCAGAATGGCTTTCCCAACAGCCCTGGCTGCTAGGACACGACACGTTGGTCTGTGCTGCTGGCCTCTGCCTTGTGTGGCTCTGTTCATCCAACTTCTGAGGCTGCCTTCTCCAGGACTGTGCTATCTGGGTCTAATAACTGATTTAGAATCTCAACTCAAACAATATTCATAGGTATTTTGACAGCAGTAATTATTTTTAATTGCAAGAGTTGTGCATTCTTGCTCTTGAAACCTTTTCTCTGGTTATTTCAAGGGGTGTGGAGGAGAGGTGAGTGTTGTTAAGTTAGATTGGGGAGGGAAGCTGTTGTGCATTAACATGACCGGCATACTGTTTTGCTGTAGAGTAATCGAGGACATTTTTTCTTTTAGCCTGTTAAGTTAGCTGTTGTTTGCAGAGATGGTCAAGTTCATCTTTTTGAACACATATTAAATGGGTAAGTAGGAAAATTTTCAAGTTGGAAATTTCCCTTTCCCCGACTTATTACTTTGTTTATTATCCTACTGCAATATTTTTTGTATTGTATTACTTTTAAGTTAGGTGGTTTTGAAAGCATTCTGAAAATTCTTTGTCTATTTAGCTACATACATTCCCAGTTAGATTCAAGTTCCTGGAGCCATGGACCATTTCTCAATCTAGTTTTGGTTAGAAGAGTGGCTACTTATGCTATATGTTTAGGAAATGTTGGTACTTCTAGTGATTGAATTTCAAAGAAGGTGGCTCAGTTGGAGATTTGTTTGTGAACTTTGAAGCCTTAATTTCTGTCTTTGTTAGTGCTTTAATTCCCCTTGATACATGTATGCAGATCAGTGAGGTGTAGCAGTGAGAGAGCTTTGGTGGACAGAGAGGAAGTGGTGTTGATAGGTTGAGTAATAGTAGTAGAGTAGGAGCCAGCAAACTGCAACCTACAGGCCATATCCAACAGAGACCTCTGTAGCCCACAAAACCTTATTACTGAGTCCAGTAAAGAAAAAATTTGCCAACTCCTGCCATATACTAGAAACAAGTTCTGAGATTCAGTTATGTGCACAGTTATGTTAGAGTTAACATGATTTCAACTTTCTATTGTCATTTGATATCCTTTTAAAATCTTAGTATAGGAATTTATTTAAATACAAATAAATTATGAAAGTAGTATATATTCATGTAAAACATTTGGGATGCATAGAAGAATTGATTGTAATATCTGAGTCTCCTTAGAGGTAATTGTTAATATTTTGGTATGTACTGCTGGGGGCGTTTGTTTACAAAGTCAGCTGTAATAGGAAGATTTCTCCCGGGCAGTGGTAAGCCACTGGAGGAGAAGCACAGGGATGATGGGATTTGCTGTAAGTTTTAATACAGTCATCTGTCTGTTGAGAATGTACTACAGAGGAGTAAAGGCTGAAGCAGAGAGACCAAAAATCCTCGATAGGGCTGGTTGTGGAGTCAGGATACTAGACGGAGTGAGGTGGGAAGCTGGGAGGGACAATGGGCTGCTTAAAATTGTAGTGATGGAGGATGTGCACTTACAGGTGGTAAGTAGTGGGAGGGTGTTGAGGGTATGAGGAGTGGGTGGCTGAGATACCGTGATGCATGGTCACCGGAGATGGGAAGGTCAGGGACCTAAGAGGCCAAGATGCTAGGAGGTTCATCACCCTGAATACCAGATATGGAAATCACTAGAAAGGAATTCCCTAGAGTAGTGTGGGAAGGAGTGAGCTCGGAGATCAGTGGGTGATGGCAGGAAGGAGGATGGGTAGGTGGTATCTGGTGGCAAGAATTTCTAAAGTTTTAGAGATAAAGGAGGGAGAGGTCTTTGTCTTGTAGTGCCAGTGAAAAACCAGGAGCACACTGAAATCCTGTCCAAGGCAGGCCTCTGGCACAGTGGTGTGGGAGAGAAAACAGCCACAGCTTGGGAAGGCTGCTGGGGTGGGCCAGGAAAGGGCAGGAAGGTGAAGGGAGCCTTAGAGATGGCGTTGAGGATGCAGTTTTGCAGATGACTGCATTCCAGAGGTCATGGTTGGGAGCAGGGGGAGGTGTAGCTGCTTGGAACAGGGCATGGACAGAGCCACGTGGGGGCTGACAGTGAGATAGGAGGGCAGAATTTGGTGGTGAGGTTCTGAGTGCCGGTGAGGGTCAGGGAAAAGGCAAGAGAGGGAGCACTGTGCACTGGGGACCCCAGTCCACCTCTCATGGCACTGTGGGCTGGAGGACTTGATGCCAACGTCACAGAATTAGTGTGAGATGGTCCGGTTTCAAATTCTCTAATCTGTTTTTTTTTTTTTTTTTTTTCCATTTTTTCATTTCTAGATACTGTAAAAAACCTTTGACTTCAAACTGCACAATTCAGATAGCAACACCTGGGAAAGGCAAGAAATCTACACCAAAGCCCATCCCTATTCTAGCAGCTGGGTTTTGCTCAGACAAAATGTCCTTGTTGCTTGTGTATGGCAGTTGGTTTCAGCCCGCCATTGAGCGAGTGGTACGTAGCAGCAGCTCTCGAGTAAGACAGTAGAGCATCAAAATGTCCATGGAAGAGAGTGTTTTTAAAATGATATATTGATTTGCTTAGTGGAACAATATATTAAAGAATATATTCTTCTTTAATAAAATAATTTTTCA
>JAQZBX010111523.1:0-10284 GCA_029593785.1 Cabassous unicinctus
CTGGCTGTCAGTCAGTAGGTGCTCTCAGCTCCTACAAGCTGCCCACATTCCTTGCCACATGACCCCCTGCAGCAACAGAGAATGCCCCGACATCAAATCTCTTTTGCCAAAAAGAGCTCAGTTCCTTTTAAGGATTCATTTTACTAGGTCAGGCTTACCTAGAATAATCTCCCTATCTTCTCGTCCACTGATGGGAATTTAGTTACGTCAGCAAAATTCCTTCACAGCCGTACCTAAGTTCGTGTTTGATTCAATAAATGGGAGAATATATGTGTATACAAAAGTCGAGGGCCATCTTAGAATTCTGCTTTACACAAAGTCCAAGTATCTGCTTAAAACATTTCAGTGGGTACTATTTTCATCTCCTGAATAAAGACCATGCTACTTAGCATTGCATACAAGGCTTTCTATAATCTGGCCTATCTATCTAGCCTTGCCTTTAGTTACTCTGTATGTTACATTTTACTTGGGCAATATTATATCTGCATCAATTTGTTCATACTTTTGTGGCTTTGTGCACTATTTTGGTTCTCATTTCTGAACTTTCACTAATGCTGTTTCCTGTGTTTAGAATGCCTTTTCCATCTGTATTCACATGAAAACCCTTCATGACTCAGCAAAGGCATCATCTCCTCCAAGAGTCTTTTCCTAGATTCATCCATTCATTCACTCAACAAATATTTTTGAGCACCTACTTTGTGCCAGTCACTGACAGTGCAGGAATATAGGGGAAGAGCCTCAGGGTCCTTGTCCTTGCTGCTCCTTTTGTCTCCAATATTTGTTGAATGGGTGGATGGAAAAAAAAGAGTGTTCCAGGCAGTAAATACAAAAGCTCTGAGGTAGGAAGTCCTTCAATGCTCAGTTCATATTTGCTTGACCTGATGTGAGTGATTACACTTTTCAGGGAAGAACTCTAGCCATTGAGGATAATGGAAATATGGTATATGTCATAACCTGGGGAGGAGGAGAAATTATTGGAGACAAGATTAAGTTTCTGAGCAAGGAAACTGGCAAGCAAGACTGGGTATCAAGTAGTAACTAAGTAAACTAGGTTCAAGGCAGAGTGCTAAGCCCCATGGAGCCCATAGGCCTGAAACAGGGAAACTGAGAGAAGAAGCCTAGCCATAAGCACAGGATTGACACACTAGGGGTGAGGAACTTAGAGACGGTGTATATCCCAGGCTGATTCCTAGCTGTGGCTGCTGATATGCATCATCATCCTCAATACTCCTGTTGCACTTTTGAGAATTGCTATTGCCATTTATCTCATTTTGTTGAAATTAACAGTTTACAGGCCTGTTTCCTAGAGGTGGAAATTAATCAAAGTCTCCCTTGTTTCCGTGGTGTCCAGGACAGCTAACATCATACAGAATCTCCTCTGGCATGGTCAGGGTGTCAAATGGGGTGGGGTGAAGCACAAAATTATGTCCAATAGAGTCTTCTCTTTAGTGTTTGTTGTAGGGCTATAGATTGATGTTGTAATCTAATTAGAACTAAAACTAGAGAGCTTGCATTGTACAACTCTACCTAGGGAATGCTTGTGCCTCTACCCCCACCCCGCTAGATCCACCTCGGGTGTCTGCTTTGTTTTCCTTTCTCTGCTTTGAGGTTTTTTTCTGTTTACTCATAGTTTCTACTGCCCCATAATTTTGGATTACATGTGACTGTAACATGCCATGAGATCAACTCAGCTTCATGACTTCTTTTCAGCTTTAACTCTTACCACCAACGGGCACAGTCTCTCTGCAACATGACTTAAATCAAATTTCAGAGAGAGAATTTAGTTATTCCAGCTCATCTTTTTAAATTTATTCTAGTAAACTAAAGATTTGCCTAGCCCAGATTCCCACCATTAGCATAATTACCTGAAGCCTGGGTTTTGAGGGGGGTAGGAGGGGGAAGAGTGAGAGGAGGGTTGGAGAGAAAATCAGTCATGTGGTATAATATGTAGTTGTTCAGATATCAGAATTAAGGGCAGAAAAGGTTCCCTTAAAAGTCAGTGTGTGTGAGCAGGCACCAACTGAGATCTCTAATTCAGGGAATGAGATGAGTCCTTGAGAGTTAACTGGAAAGTTTAAATATCAGCAATGTGTACAGAGAAGGAGGAACAGGCTTGTGGAGAAAAATGGAACCAATATTCAAGAGCCCAACAAAGCCCAGTTTGGAATAGAAACAGAGAGTGAGCTATCAGGGAAGTGGTCTAGGTAATATCTCTAACGGAGGCTGATCTATTTCTTTTCTGAAGTCAGCACCTGCCATTCCTAATTTATGGGGCAATGGAGGACATGGGGCAAGTCCTCAAGGTCAGATACAAATAGAGAGCTGTATAAGACTAATCCAAGACATGAACTGAAGGGAAACTGAGAGGTCATACTATGATATTTAGGGTACTCCAATGCTCTGGTCTTCATTCATTGAAGACCTATGTGGTGCAAGGCATTGTTGTAGATAATGGGAATATGGTATATGACATAATGTGAATATGGTCACTCTTTCTCCTATAATTGACCTTGTTTCCCATAATTTCTTCTCCTCCCCAGCCTTAACATACCATATCCCCCTTCTCTGCTTTATTTTTGTTCATAGAGTTTTTAACTTTTTGAAATACTACCTTTTTCACTTGCTTCTTTTTGATCTCACACTCCTAGAATCTAAACTACATAAGGGTAGACATATTTTCTGTTGTTAAGCATTGTGTTTGCAGCACCTAGAAAGTGCCATGCTCAATACTTACTTGTTGAATAAAAGAATGAATTCCATCACTCATCTGAGTCACTGGCACAGGAAAGAAGAGAGATCACATTCATAAGTCCATCAAAAACTGTATGTTCCCTGGACACACTGATGGGGCACAAATAAATGTTGGCATTTGGGGATTTTCCTCTTTTATTGGGCATAAATGAGAAGGTCTTCAATATGTTTGTCAGTGTATTAGTCAGTATAGGGTACATTATGTTGACAACATATTATCCCCTAAATCTCTGGCTTAATTCAGCACAACATATACAATGATGGGTGGCAGGAGGACCTGCTCCACCTAGTCACTCAGGAATGCAGACTGACTAAGGTCCACCACCTAATACCACCACCTCAACAAGATAGTCAAGAGTTTGCTGCTACAAGACAAGAGACAACAAAGAGAACTCATAACTCTCTGAATGTTGGTTCAGAGTTTATTCACCAGAACCACTTATTTTCCCAATACGACCAAGGGAGGCTGAGAGGTCTTCCCGTAAGTCCAGGAAGGGAAAGAGACCCAGCTATATTAAGCACACTAATCTCTATCATTGCCAGTGAGTGACCAATGTTGTGAAACTATCACTAATATTTCGTTAACATGAAAACCAGAGCACAGAATTTCCTTTTTGGGTTAAGCTGTTTGTTATAACAAGCTTTGAAATATAGTTATAACAGGGATAGAACTAAAAAATGATAATTACATGTACGTTATGGCATGTGTATGAGCAGCACTTAACAGCGAATTTTTATCAGCAAATTGAAGGGAAAATTATCACTAGGATGTCAAGGAGTGGTCACTGACCCACTCAAGGGGTTCAATCCATGATCCTTTGGCCTGTCATGAAAATGATTTTTTCCCACCCCTGCCAAGCCCTTTCTCAATTAGCAACTCTCAGTAATCGTTCCCTCTTTCCCCCTTGAGAGGGAATTTGTTCTCATATCCCATTGCTGTGAAGTTGTTCCAGCTGAATCGAGGTTTCTGAATCAAGATGTCCATGCGGGCCTGATCCCGAGGCCCCATGGAGCAGGAATAGCAAGTGCACTCTGTCTTCTAAAGAGAACAGATCCTGGGTTTTATCTCACTGTGGAGGAAATTCCATCATACCAGCTCAGTCACTGACCTCGGACACTCAGGCTTGGCAGGAGGGGCTGTGCATAGTGTCACTGGGACCGGTTTTCATTAGTTCACCCAGCTCTTTGTGCAAAATGTTTCTGTGAGCAGGCACTGCAAGAAAACAATTAGATGTCTCCTATTCCTCTTAAATTCATTTTATTTTAATTTCTGGATAGACCAGTTGACAAATTGACTTAGATAAAAGCAGACTATTCGGTTTTATTAAAATAATATTCTCTTTCATTATTATAAATGTAGTGTATGTTCATAGTAAAGAACTTTAGAAAATACGAAAATGCACACAGAATACAACTCAGCAACAGGAACTCAAAAAATATATTCATTACCTCCTGGTAGGTGCTAGAGATAAAACAGCGAGTAAAACAGAACCCCTGCCCTCATGGCGTACTATTCAGAGATAACTACAGTTAAATAGTTTTATGTATATCCTTCCAGTCATTTTGTGTGTAAATGTGTATAAATTGGAATCATGCTTAAAATATTCTTTTGAAATCACCTTTTCATTCTTTATGTATTATTTCCTTCCTCTCTTCCTCTCTTCCTCTCTCCCTCAGGGAAACTGAAGCATAAGGCAGATAAATGGGTTTGAGGAAGGGTAGGGTTAGCTCAGTCCCCTAACACCACTCTTCCAAGCTGTGGAGCTTTCCTTTTGAAGGGTCTCCATATACAGTGGACAGGAGCCAGGCCGCCTGGGGCAGGTCCAAGTGCCTTTCCCTGTATGGCAAGGAGCACTCCAGCCTAGTAGTTGTTTCTTTAAGAGGGTGCTGGGCGCCCTAACCTGGTCACAGGGCCCACATTGAGGGGAGGGCTGCCATACCCCACCTCCTTTTCCCTCCCTCTGGATCTATTACTATTTTGCACTCTTTAACACCTGCCATTAAAAATTGTCTACGTTGGAAAAAAATCTTCCTCTCTTCCTCCCTTCCTCCCTTCTTCCCTTCCTTCCTCCCTCCCTCCCTTCCTTCCTCCCTCCCTCCCTTCCTTCCCTTTCTTTCTTTCGTCTCTCTCTCTCTCTCTCTCTCTCTCTCTCTCTCCCCCATTTCTCTCTCTTACAGCCTGTTGTAATGATCTTTCCATGTAATTTAATGTATATTTAACTTTAGGAAACTGAAGCAAATAGTCATAGCCACAGCTTACAGCTGGTTCATATATAGCCTATTTTCAAATCAAAGTCATTGTCAGAGTGTACCTCCAAATTAGGACACGTGTATTGGACCGATATTACGTATTACAAACAGCAAGTCAACAGCTGCATCTGCATCATGATTTCACTACATTGACACATCATAGCTACCTTTCAAACATATGGATGGCACCTCTGGAAAATGACCACACAAGTGAATCGTCTCAATCCATTACAAAGTTTAATATAAAGAGGAATTCTTAGTTAATTTAAAGCTAATGGTAACATTAGCTAGATTCCAAATTTTAGCCCAAACAAATACCTTTCATAAAAGCCAAAGTTCAAATTCAGCAAAATAGAAAGGGAGGGAGTCTCCTGGACAAAAATTGGTAAAACAACTCTTCTTTACATTATGGATTCTGTTATAATGCTTTCTATTACACTCTTCTTTATTTGGTGGTCAAGTACTAAAATTTCCTTTTTAGAACTTATTAATTCTTATCATGCCAGGTCAAGTAAAGTCCAGATATAGGTCGGATATAATGATAAATAAAGGTGAGTCAACTTTTTATTTTTCTTTTCTTTATATTCAAACTATTTACATATGCTAAGGTAAAAGGGTAAATCCTAAAATTAAAAAGAGAATGCTAAGAAGAATATGATTGTGTTGCTATGTTTTATATTTGCCTTTTTAACTTCCTTTAAGAGTTTAAGTTTTTAAAAAAAGACTAAGACTACACACTGGGGAATAAGGAATTAGAAGGGTGACTCAGAGAAACTAAACACCAGGTTGAAGACACCTTTAGCAGTCCTCCCAAAATAACAGGTTTCAGACAAGCAATTGTGGCTCATTCTCTGGGTTTCTTACTGGAGATAATATTTTTTAAATTTCAGAGCCTGAACTGACTGCTCTGTTTCGAGAATTTAATTCTACTTCAATCTCCTTTTCGTTATCAAGTGCTTCTTCATGGTTAAGAAGGATCATCTATTCTTTTAGGATAATAAATTAAAAGCCAGGGACACTTGGAATGGATAAGCCATCCATTCAGAGAACTGAGGATTGGAAAGAGAATATTACCTGAATACTATTACTAGGGTTTATGTTTTCCTGGTGCCACACAAGTAGGCTTTGCATCTGTGGAGTGTCTGCCCTTCTCCAGAAGGAACTGCCTTTCTGTGACATTGAGAAAGCTTTCCCCTGCCTTTGAATGCAGCTGGGGATGAAGTACCTTAAGGTGTTCAAGCTCACCTGGTGTGATTTATGAAGGAGTCAGCTGCCCACATTCTGAAGGCTGAAGGGCACTACTGGGAGTGGCAGCTGGTATGCATGTGGCTGCTAAACACTACATCAGTCCAAGATGCAAAAATAGAAAGTACCAGCACCAAAAATTAGCTTGGCATTTGGATGGAGGGCACAGTTATCTCTACTCTTCAAGGCTGATTAATTACACAATTTGCATCTAGCAATCACTTGTAAATTATAAGCAGCAGGCAGCAGATGATACTGTGACTGTGTCTGCTCAATAGTAATTTTCAGAGAGGAGTGTTCAAAATAGAATGGTTTATGAAACAATGTAATTAAATAAGCTACAAAGAGAAAATATTTCAGCTCTTCTTATTGCCCTCTTCTGTTTTTCTCTCTTTGGCCAAGGGAAGTCCTTTCTTAGGGGTTGATTTCTAAGGGGATTCCAATGTTGTCTTTGGATGCGACATAACTGTATAGCTGCAGCTCTATGATATTCAACAGTTTTCTTAATGTGTGGCAGATCTACCCAGCTGTTTTCATTTTATTTTTGTGTTATCTGTGTTCTAGAATCATAGAAACTTAAGAATTAAAACAGAATTGGGGCGGGAGGGAGAGAGCGAATTAAGAGAAATTCCACCCAAAGAAGGAATCCTCTTTATTTAATAAAGTGTCCCTGAAACATTAATCAAGGGGTGTGGGCCAGTAACATTTTTTGCCAAACAGCAATATATATATAGTTATATATATATAGTTATATAGTTATATATATGTAGTTATGTATATATAACAACAACAAGGCCAAACACCTTTTGACACAAACCAACCAACTACACTGCGTCAATCTTATCATCTGTAAAATTCTTACAGGTTAAATCAGTATACTGTTTTGATCAGTATACTGTTTTGATCTCCATGAATGAAATAAAATGAAACATAACAGTAACACAAAATTATATTCCTTCTCTGCTCTGTACTCACTAAAATAGCAGCATCTTTTAAAGAAAGACTGGAGTATCAATGGTGATACTGTTCTTGATGACCTTGGTAGCATGCTGACCTGTAATGTTTGAAGGATGTAGAATATTTCATGGCTATGAGTTACCTTTATTACCTAAGACTGTTTTTTAACAAAGTTGGAATGTAGCATCAGTAGCTGCCAGTAAATGAAGACTTTTGGCAAACAATTTGTCATGCTCTCCACTCCCTGGAATGTTCTTTCCTTTCTATGACACATCCACCATCTTTCCTAGGATATCCTACACAGACTTTGGAGAAAATATATAACCCTGGGTAAGGTTGGGATATTTGATATCATTTAGTATAAACAAAATCTGCTTTAAATACCTTTCCTAAATTAATCATCTCTTTTCTTAGCTTTCAAAAGAGTCGATATCAGTATGGTATATTGGTGAATATCACAGTCTTTGGAGCCAGACAACTGTGAGTTCAAATTTCTGCTTTGTCAATAACTATAAGTGATTGTAGCCAAATAACCTCAAGATGTTAACTTCCTAATCTGCATAAATGTTAGTCATACCTACTTCTTAGGGTTTTGTCTAACACAGAGCTTGTTATAGAACTGGCATGTAAGAATGATTGAGATTATTTCTGGCTCTCTCTCTCTAGCTCAGATATGTGTGTAAACACTTAGCACAGCATCTGCATAGTAAACAATCAATATAAGGTAGTTATATAACATCTTCAGGGGCTCTCTCCTTACTATTCTTCACCTGGAATGCTCCTCTCCAGGTAACTCACATCTGGTGAAGTTTATTTTGCATGCAAAAGAAACCAGCTCTGTCTAATATAAGCAGGAAAGGAAATGTATTAAAAGATTCTGTGGTGTCTATACTGGTACAACCACTTTGGAAGACTATTCAGCATTGTCTACTAAAACTGAATATATTCGTATGCTACGACCTGGCAATTCTATTACCAGTTATATATCTAATGGTAAAAATGTACATTTGTGCACCAAAAAGCATGGATAAGCAGCATTATTTGTTATAACCTAAACTGGAAACAATGCAAATGTCTGCCAGTGGTGTAATGGATCAATTATGATATACTCACACAATGGAGTACTATACAGCATATAAAGTGAATGAACTACAGACATACACAATGGTATGAATGAATCTCACAAGCATGTTAAGAGGAAAAGGAAGATATGAAGAATGCATTCTGTATAATTGCATTTATATGAAATTCAAGAACAGACAAAAATCTATGGCATGAGAAGCCAGGATGGTAGCTTCCTTTTCAGTAACAGAGAGGAGGTGAGGAAGAGTTTCCACCTGACTGGGGTCTTAATTGGCCTCCAGGTTACTGAGCAATAGAGTGTCACTGACACATCTGGGAAACCCTAGACTGCCTTGCTTAGATATGTGAGAGGAGAATTGGGTCCACTGTGAAACATGGGGTAGGGCGAACTCCATTTCCTACAACAGGCCCTATCCTATGTTTGCTTTTTCATTTTTATCTTTTCTAATAAAATTTCAAATACAAATGTGCCATGCATCCTCCTTATTAAAATTAATATTACTATAAACTCAATACCATATTTTAGAGAGAAACTAGCATTTGTGTGACACTATTCATTCTAGTTGGTAGGTCATGCTCATGTGCTTTATCTCATGTGCGGTGGTATTGAGAGAATTAAAAACACTGGCAAAAATGCCCCTAGCACTGTCTGACCAGAGTCACCATTTATAACAAAACATTGAGGCGGGTAGGACAGGTAAGAGAAATGTGAGCAATGTCTTTATTTTCTTTTTGAGAAATCAAAAAGGAAAAAAGTCTCAAGCCCAGATCTCCTGACTCTAAATTCCATGCCCTTCAATCTGAATGCAGCTGGGATAATGGATCGCACCTGCTAATAAAGATAACTGGCTAAAATAAAGGATTGAAAAACAAAGTAATTGCACAGTGCCGTGCCATGAAACCCACACCGGATACTTCCCCGGACCCTCCACGTTGGAATCACCTCTGGTCTTATTCTAAAGTTCAACCCAGAGAGGGCTCTCCTGATATCAGGAGGAGCTCATCTGTTGACGGAGCAATAACTGTTTCCATAAAACATTATTCTTGTTCCTGAGATTTAGAACTATAATCACAAACACCTAAAATAATGTGGATTACATAGCATAGAGTTTACTATGTAGGCAATATTTTTAGGAACTTTCCCCCCTGTTAAACTGGAGGTGAAAATGAGCAGGGCTGATTTGGGATCCCACATCACTGTGGCATGAACATTGAGGCCAAGACCCCATGGTGGACAGATGCTGTGACTGGTCTGCTATTGCACTCTCTTCTCAGGTGCATTCATTGCTTGTTCCTCTCTGCCCTGTTTTCTATCAAAACCTGATCTTCAGCTATCATGCTCCCTCAGTCATTTCCCCCCCTATTGTGAATTTAAATCAATGTGCTATCTCTCCCTGGAAAAGAGACTTCAAGAGGGTTTAATCCATGAGTGGGCACCCTTCCTCTTTGCACCTGAAATTGCATCATATATTCTGGGAGATTTCTACCTATGGGTTATCATTTCAACTGGAATGTGATCTGCCAGTTGACACCACTTCAATTTTAGTAACACAAGAAATTCTTATGAAGCCTAGTTAATGGCTAAATTGTTTGGAAATGTTATTTTTTTTTCACATTAAGAGTTACATTTATTGAATAGTTACAATGTGCTAGGCACTGCTCTAAGTGTTTTACATGTGCTGCCTCATTTAATCCTTTTTTAAAAAGCAATTTATTGAAGTATATCATTCATACATGAACATACATAAACTATAAGAGTTCAGTAAACATCGTGAACTTACAAAACAAACATGCATAACATCATACAGGGCTTCCACACATCACACCCCCCCACACAAACACTCTGCATTGCTGTGAAACATTTGTTAACAAATCATGAAAGAGCATCCTCAAAGTATTACTACTAACTATAGTCTGTATCTTCCTCCCCTATACATTTTTTTTTAAGGATTTATTTATTTATTTATTTATTTACTTTTATCCATTTTTACCCCCCCC
>JAQZBX010111524.1:0-10276 GCA_029593785.1 Cabassous unicinctus
CAGAATCTGTTGGCCATCATTGTCAATAAATAGGATACATTTTCTAAATAATAGCAATGTACACAAATGAAAGAAAGGCCATTATTGTCATTAAAATAACCAGAAGAGTAAAGAGCTTATAAATATAGGAAGAACACAGTGCTTGTACAAGATGAGAGATTAATACAAAATTATATTATTAAAAATGGATGTTTATACAAGATATCTCTCATTTCAAGCAAAAGAAAGAAGAATAAAATAAATATAGAAACTAAACATAGAGTTCAGAGAAAAAAAGTCATAATGCAATATATGGATATTATATATGATAAGTTAAAATGTGCCTAAAAATTCAAGATTTAAAGAAAATTAATGCATATTTTAATTATTTGAAAAAATTAGTAAACAGTGGTGAACTGGTGAAAGGTTGTTAAACATTTAACCATAAAACAAATGTTGAACATTATGCTAATTATTCAAAAATAATTTTGGAAAATAAACCGATATAATTCTACAAAAAAAATCTTAATATAAGTTAAAAGAATACAAATCACATGAATGCAAAAATATGTAATAAATATTGTAAGAGTTTAAATAAAAGTCAAATAATTGGTAAATGAAGAAAACACATTTCTTTTTTTTTTTTACATTTTTAAAGGATTTATGTATTTATTTACTTTTATCTATTTTTACCCCCACTGTTTTTGCTGTTTTTGTGTCCATTCCCTGGGCAACTCTCTGTGTCTGTTTCCTGCCCTCTCCTCTCATTCTTCTCCTCCTGTCTTCACTGGGATTCAACCCTCGGAACCTCCACTGTGAGTAAGAGGCGTCCTACCACCTACACCACCTTAGTTCCTGGTTTTTCAGCATGTCTCATTTTGGCTTTCCCTTGAGTCACTCTCCTGTTATGTCATCATCTTGCTGCATGGCTTGTGGCACCTGACGGTGCACCCATGGATGAGGCCTGGTGGTTCATGTGCCTCCTACATTTTTCTTTTTTTTTTAATTTTATTGTGAGGTCCAGGGGATTGAACCCAGGTCTCTCCATATGGGAGCTGGATGCCCAACCATTTGAGCCACATCTGTCCCCCTGCTATATCTCTTAAGGTTGACCAAACATACCTAGAGTTACAGTCTTTTCCCATAAAGGATGGTAATATAATAAATCAGGCTTAGTTTATCACCAGCATTCTAAAAACCAGACTTAGGGAGAAAAACTCAGCCTGGGGACACATGCATGGTTTCTAATATAGCAAATGTTTAGCTTACCCTGATTATCAGAAAATCAGGACCGTGAGAATACAATTTCTTTAATACATATTGAATAGCAGAGAAAACCAAAACTGTAATTCCAGATAATATAGAGAAAATTTTTAATGGAAATTTTGTCAAACCATCTGACTAAAATTTATGGGATGTCACAAAATTTGGATTCATTATCCATTCTTAGGTTTGCACATTATCTTTATTAATTTTTTAATGAGCATAGAAATTAGCTGAATAATTTCTTTCTTTCTAAAGACTATAATAAACTTGTAGAAATCAGAAGAAATGGAATATTTATAAAATCATACTGAAATTAAACAAAAAACGTACTAATTACTGAATTTTGTTGACACATCACAGAACGGCAGGATTTTCAAATGATTGGCAGGTAGACACAAAAGAGATATTACTGCATGCTAATGTTAACCACATGTATTTACAAAAGTTCAGGGGCTAAAGCTTTGCAAGATAACATTCTAGATTTCACTTATGCACCAGGAAAACATTCATTTCATAAATTTAAATAAGAAAGGTTTTGCAAAATATTTTAGGGATGAGTGGAAATCAAAAGTTGCAAATACCAAAAAGAAAAGAACAAAATTTTATATACATATGTAATATGTACATCCACATATATAAGATTAGTCTAGAAGACCATGAATAAAACTGTCAGAAGTGGTTGGGATATTTCTATGTTCTTTAAAATTTTTCAATATTTTCCAAATTTTCTTCAATGTGCATACATATTATTTTCTATAACTTAATTCTATCACACTATTTTACTTTGTTCTGAAAGCAAATATGAAAATTCTGTTCTTTCTTTTAATCTGTTGCTTGTTTATGAATTAGAAAAGTATTTATAAAAGACCAGTTGATATTATTTTTTTTAAAAGGCATTGGGTATTCAAAATTTTGCAAGAATGTAAGTACTATGATGATAGTGGCCAAAATTTAGTAGTACTGGGTAAAATTTTTAAATTCAACATCTGATTTATCCTTTATGATTTCTCTATAGATTTAAAATTATCCATAGCATTATTTACAAAATAATTCTCTTAGAAAAATATATATTTAAACCACAGGTTTAACATACATTTCTTGGCTCCCAATTACTATGTTAATTTCTAAAAACATATTATTGGAAATGTTCCAGAGCATGTGTGTTCAAGTAGAAGATGATTCAACAGAAATGCAAACTAATTAAAGGACACTACTTTATTTAAATAGAGATCAAGTAAATAACCAAGTAGGAAAGAAAGAAAAGATGAGCTCAGATATTCAGCATCATGGACATTTCAATTGCCTGCAGCCCTCTCTCTTCTGTATGACTCTAATGAGAGCACTTTTCATCTCATTGTTCCTAAGTCTTTAAATGAGTGGATTAGCATAAAACCCTGAGGCCACTTGATCCATTTCCAAGGAGTCAGACTCCTTTGGTTTTAAATAAATAAAAATCTTGGTGCCATAAAAAATGGTGACTCCCAGGAGGTGGGAGGCACAAGTATAGAAGGCTTTCTGCTTTCCTGAATTAGAATTAATTTTCAAGATAGAAGACAGAATGGACCTGTAGGACACAGAGATTGTGATCATAGAAGCCATTACTTTTGAGCCAGGGGGATCGATTATCATGATTTCAGTGTCAAGATTATCAGTGCAGAACTGGGTTAAAATTGGGGTTAAGTCACAGAAAAAGTGATAGATTACATTGCATTTGCAGAAATGCAAGCTGTTCATGCAGAGAACATTGACCAAGGAGTCAATAAAGCCAGTCACATAGGACCCAGTGATGAGGGTGCAGCACAGTCTCTAGGACATAAGCACTGGGTAGTGAAAAGAATTGCAGGTATCTATATAGCTGTCATGGGTCATTGAGGAGAGGAGGAAAAATTCAGTGACAACAACAACAACCAAAAAGACATCTGTGTGAAGCAGCTCATGAATCAAATAAACTTGTTGGAAGTCAGTAAGTGCTCTTGGGTCTTAGGTGTGATGACCTTTGAGTAACTGAGGTCAAGGGATGGCAGATGACTGAGGAAAAAGTACATGGGAGTGTGTAGCTAGAGACCCTGCCAAATTATCAATATGATGCCTTCATTCTTGGAGAGAGTAATCAGGTATATCAGGAGAAATGACATAAAGAAGACCCCCCTGATCTCTTCAGAGTTTTTCAATCCCATAAGGATGAAGTCAGGCACATATGAGTTATTCCTAATTCCCATAACTTTCAAGTCTTATAAAATGTTGAGAAATCAAAGGCGATATTAGCATATATGACTTCAAAACAGTTTTTGTTTATATGAATGATTTGGAATTTAAAAAAAAAAATTAGTGAAACTAGCAATTGATTATTAAAAAGTAATTTATAAAATATGGCTGAAAAAATTGTTGACGGCAATTATATATGTATATATAAGTACAAATCATCATTTGGGTATTATATAATAGAAACCCCATATATATTGTATAATTTGAATGAACTTGATTCTATTATAAATTATTTTCTTTTATTAACATACTTATGCAGATGAAAACATTTATCACATGTATTACTATTGTGCACATTTTTTAGATGAGAAAAAGAGCACAGAAAATTAGGTAAATTACAGAGTCATGCCATTAACAGTTGTCCCTCTGATTCTAAAAAGATTGGCTAAGTCCAGAAATCATGCTTTTAACACTATTGTCCTACTTATATATAATCTCAGAAAAACAGAAATAAACTATTAGATGTATAATAAGCAATGGTAGAGATTTAATGCATCAATTACTGTGCTTTTATATACAATATTATCTAATAAAAATGTTGTCAGAAATTAAAACTTTAGACCACTTTACTGGGAAATAATAATATCATAGACCACATACTACTCAATTTTTAGGAGATATGTTTTTAAATGATTATACAAATCAAATTTATTCCAAATTTTTTTCATTATATGTAAATTGCTGATTCAATCAATTCTATGTTTGTCTTTCTAAAATCCTGCATTATAAAGTAAGTCCTAATTGATATATATTGTTCTAAAAATATCCCCATCTTTTGAGATCAACTAAATCTGTCTATCTTTGAGAACAATACTTTTTCTATCACCATTCACCATTATCTGTCTAGAAATTTGTCAATCCTTAGTTTTTCTCACAAATAAAATACATTAACCATTTCAGGAGCCTGAAATTTCTGCCATCGAGTATCAGCTTCCTTTGAGATGATTTCTTTTTAATTTTTCCTGCATGCATTTTTGTTTTGTTCAGAGATAAATGAACCTAAAACTTTGGATCAGATCCTGGTCAAATGGAAATTTCCCCTGGAAATTACATCTCACACATATACCAGAAAGCTGAAGTGGACACAGAGGAAGAGAATTCCTTGCCATTATCCCTGACAATGCCAAGACACCTCTAATATTGAGGATAGCTGATAAGGTACTATTCCATCATTCCTGGGACCAATTTAGAAGGAAAATTGCTTGGCATGCTCCATGGACTAATGTATCCATTTTAAGGTTGTGCCAGAGAAGTCTCTGTCTCTTAGAAGCCACATAATGTTGAACATCATTTTTTAGTATTCGTTTCTGATACTCCAAATGATGGGGTAAAAGAGAAGGCATTTCTACAGAAATAATTAATTTGTTACTGAAAGATCAGAAAATTAACCACCAAGGATGGAATAGCATATTTTTCACTATGAAATATTTTTATATTTAAAGTGTGACACTAGAATAGGGAGCGAACAGTGTTCATAAAAACAAATTTTAAAACAACAAAATTCAAAGAGATGAAAATCATTCATAAATGCTGTTAAACTTTAGATGTATTTTCATCCAATTATGTTTCTTTATACATATAATGCTTATTTATATGTATACTTATGTGTTTACATAATTTTTATCACACTATTTTCAGGAAATTCTGATTTTATTATTAAATATTTATGATATATTTTAATCTATTTTATATTAAACATTTCTAAAATCAAAATTTCATGTATTTTGCATTGGCTGGTACAGCATACACTAGGAGTGTGTACCAGTTGTTAGAAGGGCAATTTTGAGGCATTTCAAGAAAAACATGGTGGAATTTCTCCATTGAATTTTGGCACTGTCATCTAATTCACCTGCACAACACATATATTGTAATTAGAACCAACAATGTTTATGCAACCATATCTATTTTTTCAAAAATTTATTTTATTGATTTCTCCCCCACCTCATTTTTTGCACTTGCTATGTCTGTTTGTCTTCCTTGTTTCTTTAGGAGGCACTGGAAACCAAACCTGGGGACTCTGATGTGGGGGGGAGGCACACAATTGCTTAAGCCACCTCTGTTCCCTGCTTTGTTGTGTCTCTCACTATGTTTTTTCTACTTGTGTCTCTTGTTGCATAATCTTGTTGAGTCAGCTTGCCATACCTGCCCACTGCCTTGCTTGTATTCTTTAGTAGGGTCAGAAACTTCTGCTTTGTTGTTTCTCTCATTATAGTTTTTCTTCTTGTGCATCTTGTTGTGTCAGCTTGCCATGCCTGCCCATTGTGTTAGCTCACACTCTTCTTGAGGAATCTCCAGAAACCAAATCAGGGACCACCTATGTGGTAGGCAGGAGCCAAGTCACTTGAGCCACATCTGCTTCCAGTGTATTAGCTTTTATTAAATGAGAAGAAACATGACAGAAGATAAAATTCAGTGCTGAGTAAATATTCTATAATTAATTTAATGTTCGAAGCTCAGTTCCTTTATATATAACCAGGTGAATTGCTTTCTTGTGACTGCACTAATTAGCAATAATTAAGTAATTATTATGTAGATTTAAAAACAACTCCTTTTACATTAGAAACCATTTATACTTTGGAATATCTGGAGAGAATTTGATGGCATGGACCAAGGAGTTATAAGATAATATTATATATTCAATGAATTTTTGGAAGCATAATTTGCCTTTTCATCAAAAACTCAGTGATACTGACATAAGCTTATTTGAAGATTTAAAAGCCTCATCAATTTATTTCACAATTGGTGATTTCAGGCTTTAAGAAACATGAGAATCTAATGGGCATTTCTGTGTCAATGCCACTCCAATAGGTTCTGCTTACTCCTTGCAAAATCACCAAGATCAAATATTCCTTCCCAGCATTAAAATCAATTTTTATAGTTTTTAAGTGTACTTTCAAATAATATAAGTAAAAGTTGAAGAAAGAATACTTTATAAAACTAATTTTAAGACTATTTTTGCTGAATTTTTATTACTGGGAGTTCAATATATCATCTCTAATAGTAAAATAATTTTGATAGATATCAGGAGTGAGAGAGAGAAAGGAAACATGACTTCTTTGTCTTTTATTTCAAAAAAAAATAGAACTTTATCACTGACAGTTATTCAGTGTCATTTTTTTTTCTATTCTTCCTTTAAATTTTATCAAAATTTATTTTAAATGTTTTGAATACTTTACTGTTAAGGAATACTTTAATTTTCTTAAAGTCTTATCTATGGAAATTTTATACTTCCCTTCATATCACTGGAATATAGAGGTCTACGTTTTTCTAGTAGTACTATCTTGAACAGTCATATTTATATGCTTATATTTATAGATATATGTCTATATATCTTATTACTATTCAGCTATTATAGCCATCACATGTTTCATCTTAATTTTTAATAGTCAATTACTATGAATAAGTATTAAATATATGATTAAAGCTATTTTACAGTGTTAACTTAAACTTTGTGATCATCTTGAAATCTGTTTGAATTAACATTTTCTTCATTAATATGGTTCATATTTTCTTGCTTTGTCTTATGTTTGGTAATTATTTTATAATATACTGTACTCTATAAATCATATATTGGAGGGAGTCTGGATTATTTTGTTTTTCAATAAGAGTTGTTGAGCTGAGTTCTGGCTGGAAATAAATGACTGGCAATGCCTTTTGAAACTCTCAGGCCTCATATTATTCTTTGTTAAGGAAGACTTCACTGTGTTATCCATAGTCTTAAGACATAACATTCACTAAAGTGCTTGATTCTCACATCTCTATTGTATGACCTTTTTTGCTTCCTTATCTTCTTGTCTGAGTTAGACAAATGTTAGTAAACATTTTAAATTGAGTGCTTTTAATTAGAATAATCAAAAGAAAATGATATCTGGCAAACTTCAAGTGAAGGAGTTGATCACATGGTATGAGAGAGAGTAAGAGTATTGGGAGAGTCAGGTGAGAGAAAGATGAAAATTAATTAATACATGGCTCCCTCTGGAAAGTATTATAGGGGGGCTTTAGGGAGGGTACAGAGAGGGAGGTTAAAAAAAGAATCAGAGACATTAGAACCAAATATGAAGAGCCTTCTGAGAATAGTTAATATGGGCATTAAAGCATAATTTAATGCAAATTATATATATGTTTGACTCTTATGACTATTAAATAGAATATGTTATGTATTTGCTCCCATAGATTGAATAAATAAATAAGTGCAAGCTACTTGAAATTTTCTACATAAGAGTACATATTCAGGCAGTTGAAAAAATATAAATAACACATACAAATTAGAACCAGGATCAATATAAATAAGGTATGAAAGCCATGATATTTCACAAAATTATTTAAAGCTATGTGTGATATATAGAATAAAAGAATGAAAATTTCAGGTAAAAATAGAAATGAATGAAGATAATTAGTTTAATAAGTCTCAAATATGAGGAAGAAAAAATCTTCAAAGCAACCATCCTTTATCAGATTCTGTGATTGGAATGAAAAGTCCTATATAATTTAAGTGACGAGTGAGTCAATAGATAGATAGTAGCCTCAATATATCCTTACAATAATGTATTATAATGTTTAATAAGTTTTTCCTTATAACATTCATTAATATATGTTATTATATTTTAAAATGAAATATTAAGGATTTAGATCCCTGTAAACTAGTTAAGAGAAAAAAGGAAAATGTAAAAGGAAATGTATAATATATATACATATAAATACACACAGAGAGATTTTATCACATAAGCTACCTTCAGTCACTCCAAATACTGAAGAGTGATTCTCTTTAAAGGAGGTTTGTTTGTGATATATGAGATATCTGAATTTTCTTTTTTTTTTTCCTACTCTGTTGGCTCCAATTATTTGTCATATGGGCAAATATAAGTAAGTTTATACATATTTCCCTATCCTATCTATTCAGTAAATACATTTCAGAATGAATATATATGTACATTTTTCTGCCATATTTAATATATATAAAATAAATACTTTAAAAAATAATCCTAGTAATATAATTTTCAACTAAACTAACTTTTTTTATTACCAATATGGAAACGCCTGCCCATATAGCAAAGAAAAATGCAAACATGACAACCCCCATCCAAAAATCAGAGAGCATCTACAACTGCAAACAAAACAGTTCCTCAAGATTGAGGAATGAACAAACTTAACAGGGAAATGCAACTATGGACTAAAGTAGACTTATTATTATTCTAACAAAGGAAGAACTTGTGACGTTGATATAAAGGCAGTGGCCATCTGAGGTTCATAGGGGAGGGAGAGGGAAAAATTGGTGTAGCATGGGGCCTTTATTTTTAATGGTCCTGGGGCCAGAAAATGAACCTGGGACCTTGCATGTGGGAAGAGAATGTCATCAAGTTTCTCTTTGATTCCTTTCAATATATACTTCAAATGTGTTGGTATAATTCATTTCTTTGATATATGCAATTATTAATTCATAAGAAAGACAGTACTGAAAGATACACCCTTTCTAATGGTCATGTTGTAACAATGTCTGGGAGAGTCCATTCATGTGACCTTACATTAAAGAATATTCAGTACTGAAATTCTCTCTCCATGGCAAAATATAAATTTCCTTTTAAGATGATTGATTCATTATTAGGAAAGCTTTTCTGAATGATTTGGAGCCATAAAAATATATATTTATCCACATTGTTTTGTGAATTATTCTGCAGCTAGTGCTTCATTTATTTACACAAAGACTCAAAAACAGTTGCATATTTGCTTAAATTCATGAAGTTAGAGAGTCACACTATAGTTATTTGGATGTTAAACTTTTCTCTATTTAATGGAGAACATAGTCTACTTCTTATAAAGATCACTTTTCTATGTAATTAATAATAAAAATAATTCCTCGTTGCAAATAAATGATCAAAATTTTAATTGTTATAGCAAAATGACCCTACATTATCATAAGAGTTTCCTATACAAGCATTCTATTTTATTACAAATTGTTTTATTGACAAGGAAAAAAAGAGAGAAGAAAAATAGATAAAATAAAATATGAGAGGGGAGACATTAACACTGAACTCACAGAAATAAGAGAGTTCATAGAAAGATACTATAACCAACTGTATATCAAAAAACTAGAAAATGTAGGGAAGATGGACAAATTCCTAAAACACAGGAACCACCTTCATTGACCCTAAAAATGTGTTACCAACCACAAGTGAAGTGATTGAAGCAGTCATCAAAAACCTCCAAAAGATGAAAAGCGTGGGACCAGATAGCTTCACAGTGAATTCTACCGAGCATTCAAAGATGACTAATACCAATCTTCCTCAAGCTCTTCAAGAAATTGAACAGGAAAGAATGCTACCAAACTTATTCTATGAAGCCACCATCACCCTAAAACCAAAATGAGATAAAGATGCTAAGAAAAAAGAAAATTACAGACCAATATCTCTAATATATATAGATGTAAAAATCCTCAAAAAAATACTTGCAAACAGAATCCAAAAGCACATTAAAGGAATTATACACCACAATCAAGTGGGTTTTATCCCAAGTGTGCAAGGGTGGCTCAACACAAGAAAATCAATTACTATAATAAACCATATTGATAAATTGAAGAAAAATCACATGACTCTCTCGATTGATGCATTTGAGAAAATATGTCACCCTTTCATGATAAAAACACTCCAAAAGATAGGAATAGAAGGAAGCTTTCTCAATATGGTAAAGTGCATAAAAGAAAAACCTAGAGCTAGCATTGTACTCAATGCTGAAATGCTGAAAGCTTTCCCACTGAGATCAGGAACAGCCT
>JAQZBX010111525.1:0-10280 GCA_029593785.1 Cabassous unicinctus
AAAGTAAATAAATCTAAAAATATATATGTATGTATTTATCTATTCATTCAACAAATATTTATGATGTGCTTACAAAGTGCCAGGCACCAGACTAGGTGCTAGTTTATAGAGCAGAGTAGGTGAGAGACTACATAACTGTCTAATATGCAAATATGTAAGACTATGCATATTCTAGGCAATAAGAGTAGTGGAGTGAAAAAACTGACAAAGTGCCTGCCCTCATGGAGCTTATGAGCTTATATTCTAGCAAGGAAGACACACACACTCAGAGTCAGGAGGTGATAAGTAAAAATAAAGTCAGGCAGTAATGAAGGAAAATAAGACAGGATATGGGGATAGATATCACGGGGGATGCTATTTTATAAAGGATTATTGGGGAAGGAATCTCTAAGGTAACATTTGAGTTGGATCATGAAGAAAGTAAGGGATTAAGGCCCACAAATATTTAGGGGAACAGCCTTCTAAGCAAAAGGGCTTCCAAGTGAAAAGGTCCTGAGAAGGCAGAATACTCAGCATGTTCCACAGAAAGCGAGCTTGCCAGTGTGGCTGGAGCCCATAGTGGGGTGGGGTGGGGAGGGAGTAAAGGTAGTAGCAGATCAAGTCAGAGATGTAACATGGGGATAGCTTATGTAAAACCTGGTAGACCATGGAAAAGATTTGGGATTTTATTCTGTGTGATGGAAAATCATCAGACAGTTTTGAGCAAAGAAGTGATATAATCTGACTAATGCTTTAAAAGGACCACTCTGCTGTGTGGAGAACACACTGCAGAGGGAGAAAGTGAAAGGAGGGAGACAAACGAGACGACTACAGAAGTCCAGGTAAGAGAGGGTAGCGTGGACTAGGACAGTAGTAATAGAGGAGAGAAGAAAGGTTGGATTAGGTTATTTTGAATAAAGCTTTAGTATTTGCTGATGGGTTGGATATGGAGTATGTGAAAAAGACAAGAGTTCACAGATGATTTAGAGGCTTTTGATCTCAACAATTGAGTGAATGATGGTGGCATTTCCTGAGGGTGGGCAACAAAACGGAAGGCGCATATTGTGGGAAACATCTAGAGCTCAATTTTGGACATATTAAATATGACACATTCAAGTTGAGATCGAATAAGTAGTTAGATGTAGAAGTCTGAGTTACAAGAAAAAAAAAAGTTAAGAGCCAGGATACAAATTTGGGAGTCAGCAGCATGCAAAAAGGTATGTAAAGGCCTCAGTGCTGAATGAGATCACCTAGGGAAAGAGTGTGGGAAAAAAATAATTAAGAGAACTGAGTCTAAGAGCACTGAAATATTTAGTGAAGAAGAGGAGATTGATCCAGCAAACAAGATGGAAAAGGAATAGCCAGTGGAGAA
Organism: Cabassous unicinctus; assembly: GCA_029593785.1. Taxonomy (NCBI): domain Eukaryota; kingdom Metazoa; phylum Chordata; class Mammalia; order Cingulata; family Chlamyphoridae; genus Cabassous; species Cabassous unicinctus. Next base: position 1,352 of record JAQZBX010111525.1, read on the forward strand.
GTAAAAGAGCAGGAGAAAAACACAAAGTATGTTTCATGGAGAGAGGGCCAACTGTATTAAATATGATTTAAAAAGTGAACTAAGCAGTGAATTGGAACTGTCCACTGGGTTTGGCAATTTGGAAATGATTGTGATTAGAGTGGTCTCAATAGAGTGTTATGGACAAAAAGGCTAACCAGAGAGAAAATGAGAAAAAAGAGAGAAAAGTCTAACAAGAGAGAAAATGGGAAAAAAGGAAATGCAGATAACACTTAAGAGAAGGTCTGCATAAAGAAAACCAAAGGAAAGGGATAGTAACTAGAGAAAGCCGTGGGATGGATGATTTTGTTCTGTTTTAAGACGGATGCTATTGGGAATATTAGAGAGAAAATTTTTGATGATGCATGATAGGGAATCACTGTAGGAACAAAGTCCATGAGTAGGAAAGAACTCAGAATTGAGATAGGGAGCTTAGCCTTAGATCAGAACAAGGATCATTTATCCATTTCTACAAGAGGAAAGATGAGTTACATGAATATAGATGCAGGTAGGCTGAGAGGATGTGGAAGTTCTCTTAGCAAACTAAGAAGCAAAATCTTCAGCTGAGAATGAGTAAGGAAGGAGGGTGTTGGATATCTGAGAGGGAAATGTAAAAGTCATCTGGGATAGTGAGAGAATCAACTGACAAAGGAAATGTTATGGGATGATAAGAGATACAGACTTGAAGGTTTGAAATCATAAATTTAACATAAGATCAGTCAACATGGGGGTTTACTGCTTAAGTGCAGGAAGGGAAGAGAGGCAAAGTTGGATTTAACCAGAGTTGGGATTCCTCCAGGGAACTAGTGCAAAAGTTTTACATAAACAAATGATTATGCAATTAATTATCCATTTAAAATTATGCTAAATGCTACAAAGAAAAAGCACAGGATGCTATGAGAGCATATGATGAGTGATCTAACTCTTTGAGAAAGTGATACCTAGGCAGTATTTGACGAATAAGGAGTTTGGGTAGGTATAAGAGGAAAGAGAACTTCACATTGTCAAGGAAGCAAAAATAGTTCAGTTTGGGAAGACGGGGAGGAAAGTGATAAAAAATAAGGCTAAAAAGGTAGACAAAGAGCAAACATAAAAGGCAATGTAAACTAAGTAAAGGATTTTGGACTCTATATTGAAGATAATGGAAAGTCACTGAAATGACAACATCTGCATTTTTAGAAAGATTATTTCTGATGTAATATGGAAAAAAGATTGGAGATGGGCAGTAAGATTAGAGACAGTGAAACTAGTTGAAAGGCTACTGTGGTGAGCTAGGCTAGAAAACACAATGGTTTATAATCAGTAGAATGGTAACAAAACTCTTCCCCTTCTTTGTTCCCTGGAAATCTAATATCAGTTGGAATGTCACTTAGTTCACTAGGCTGTATTGCTTAAGGTAAAAATGATGTCTAATTGATAAATTACATCTAGAGAAGGAGGAACTATAAATTAATTAATTATGAATACCTGGTGGGGATACCATAGTTTTTTACTTTCTGACTGGGTGACACAAAAATGCCAATGTCACTAGAAGCTATACCCATGGAGTTGTTACAAGAGAGATTGGCTCCTGAGAGGTATGAGGCTCTTTCTAAGCCACAGCAGCTCCCATACCCACTCCTAATGAGTCTTATTCACTTGGACTGAGCTGCCCCCTGTGAGGAGTGGAGAAAGAAGAGTAGGTCCTGAGCGGCTCTGTGTACAGCTGCATGAATTCCCACAGGGGCTCCTGAAGAAAAGGAATATTGGATGTTGTCCTGCTGGTAGATATTTTCCTCCTATATCCTTCTAAATGAACATGATGCCAAGCATGGCCTATGGTAGTCCAGTCAATTAAACGTTTAGTTGAAGACTTCTTAGTGGATGTTGCAGAAGTGTATCACAGGGATACAAAAAAAAGTGGATTCAAAAATTATTTAGGGTGGAGCAGGTGTAACTCAGTGTTCGAGCACGTGCTTTGCATGTACAAGGTCCTGGGTTCAATACCTGGTACTTCCTTAAAAAAAAAATTCTTTAGGAACAAAACTCACTATAATTTAATGGATTAGTCAGAAATGGGGCCAGATAAAAGATAAGGAGATGTCAAAAAATAATTCCAAAGTTTCTGACAATTTTGTTAATTGCTACATCCCACACCTAAAAAAGTGCCTAGTGCTTAGGCTATTCACTAAATATTGTAGAAGGAAGGAAATAAATTACTAGGCATACAATGATGCTACTTCCCCAGACAGGAAATACTAGAGGGGGCATGGGAGTAAGATCATGTGTTCAATTTAGGTTATGTTGAGTATGGGGTACTTGTGAGACATTCAAGTGGCAATATCTTGTGAGCAGTTGAGCTCAGAAGAGAAGCCTGGAGTTTTCCATTTTTGAAAGTCTTATTAATTGAGATTCATGTTTTTAAAAGGGAAACAAAGTGAGTACATTTATAAAAATGATTTTTCCAAACTAAGAAATTAAAAGATATTTAAAAACATAAAAGTGATGAATCATATTTGAATTAGCTCTTTTAACCTTAATTTGGCCAAAGGGTTTATGTGTACTTTTGTCAGCATCTTAAAGATAATTAATTTATTTAACCTTAATTATTTTCACTGCCAGCAAAATTTTAGTAGAAAATGTCCAAGAACTGCAAATTTATTACTGATAAAATATCAATCACTAGCAATCTACAGAATCAATGACTCATTGAGTTATTATATTCTAATATAGGAAGCACCGCTAGAAGCCACTTAGAGTACTCCTTTCAATTTTCACTTTTAAGTGAGAAAAATTAACCCTACTAAGTTAAATTACTCAATATTACATAACTAATGTGTGAGAGTTTTTTAATAGGTAATCTACAGCTATTTACACTGTATCATCCAAATGATCAACATTGTGGATGTCAAATAAAAATCACTAATGCAAATTAAAAAGAGAAAAAATATATAGGACTTAACAGGTTATAGTAGAGTTCATTTTAAAATCCAGGGTCAGAAGTGCTAAGCAAATCTGAGTCAAGACTGGTCAGCAAAAGCTCAAGAAAATCATTTGCTTTCAGTGATAACTAAAAAGAGAGAAGGCCAAACAGAACTCCTTGACAGTATTTCTAAAGTGGTTCAATTTAGTGCATATAATTCAGGCTCATCTCTAATTCAGAATGAACTTCTCCCCAGTTACACTGAAATCCTGAGGTAACAACTATCAAGGAAGAAAAGTTGCTGCATCCAATAAAAACAAAATAATAAAGGGGAAAATAAAGATAATAGTAACATTGTAAGTAAACTATGATGCATTTTATGTAAGTGTGTATGCAATTTTTTCCCACTGAAAAAAAACTGGTACTTTAAAGAATTTATTTGGAAAAAAAGACAATAAAATGTTAACCAGTTTTCTGGGTACTAATTCTCACCTTTATCACTCCAACCTTATCTATCATCAATGTTCATTTTGTTTCTTGAATGAATGAATGAATGCATGCATGCATTTAGTATGGTATATAATTAATATTTCAGTAATTCCATGAGGGAAAAAAAAACTGTGTGAAAATAAAAAACCTCATATGTTCAATTAAAAACAAACTGTTTTATGTTCCCACAGAAATCAAGACCTCTTAATTAAAGAAAACTTATTCTTATTTGTCACTGGAATTTATTAATGCTAAACCCAGCTCCATATGGAGCAATGTCTCAAAATGTTTAAAAAAGCAGAGCAGTAAAAGAATATTCAGGGAAGCGGATGTGGCTCAAGTGACTGAGCTCCCGCATATCACATGGGAAGTCCCTGGTTCAGTTCCCAGGGCCCCCTAAAGGAGACAGCAAGCTGGAGTGATGGGCAGGTGCAGCAAGCTGACACAAGCTGATGCAACAAGAGACACAAGAAGGAAAAAAAAAACCATAATGAGATACACAACAAAGCAGGGAGCAGAGGTTTCCGGTGCCTCCTAAAGAAAACAGCGAGCCAATTCGACAGGCAGGCATGGCGAGCTGATGCAACAAGAGACACAGGGAGGAAAAACATAATGACACACGCAATAATGCCGGGAGCGGAGATGGCTCAAGTGATTAGGCACCTCCCTCCCACATCGGAGGTCCCGGGTTCGGCTCCCGGTGCCTCCTAAAGAAACAAGGAAGGTGAACAGACACAGCAAGTGCAAACAACAAGGGAGTGGGGAGAAATAAATAAAATAAATCTTAAAATAAAAAAAAAGAATATTCAAAGGCAGAAATATCAAAACTAGACTATTACTATCAACCTTCTCACAAACTAGTAATTATAGCCAAATCATAAACCAAAAATTAACTAAATTTTTGTTTCACTATATAAAATTACTTAGCTATCTCTCAGCTTGATGTACTACTTCTACCTGCTTATGCATCACAGGGAAAAGTGCAAACCATTTATGAAAGCTAGATAGCTGAGTTGCCCTGTAACAAATAGAAACTAGTAGGATTATTCCACACAAAGTATAATTAAAATCTGTGTGATTATGAAATGTTGGGCTGCAAAATGGCACAAATGTATCCAACAGTCCAGAGCAAACAGTAATTTAAGAAGCTATGGCTTATGATGCTCAATATGGGCAAAACCTATGATAAGGTGGAAGGGTATGGTGCAGTGGAAAAGGGTGATGAGAGTGTGGGAATGTAAGTGGGGTTGATGGTGCTGGAATTTGAGAGTGAATGGGGGGAGGTTTGGGTCGTACTATCCCTGGAGGGAGTGCTGGAGGAAGGAACCAGATAAACTCAGGATTTGTAGGTCTGTGGTTGAAACTACAATGGTGGTAATGTTCTTTTGGCAGCTATGGCAGGGGAGGGTCAGTGGTGCTGGGCATCAGTGGTAGGGGGATATGTGGGAAAGGGTGTACCTGGGGCAGGCATCTATGGAATATGAATGTGTTCATCTTGTCATAGTGTATTATCTCAGTGGGTGGAGACTGACACAGTAAACAAGAAAACATTAAACTCCCATCCTAGGGAATCCTGCTTCACTTTCAAATAAAGGGGCAAGAATCTCTCAAGAACATAGCCAGTGCCTAATAAAAGAAAACAGACCAGTATGTCAAGTCCTCGATATCAATGCATGTTAACTATGAACCTTATTCTTCAAAACTTGAAACTTAGTGGTTACCACAGGTTCCAAGGGGAGGGGGAAGGAAGAATAGGTGGAATAGGGCATTTTCAGGGCATTGGAATTGTTCTACATTATCTTGCAATGATGGATATAAGCCATTATACATTTTATCAAAACCTATAAAGTGTATGATGCAAAATGTAAACCATAATGTAAACCATTGACCATGGTTCATAGTAATGCTTCAATATTTGTTCATCAATTGTAAGAAATATACCATATTCATGTAAGATGTTATTAATAGGGGAAAATGTGAGAGGGAGAGGGGATGGGGATATGGGAATACCTTATATTTTCTATGAGACTTTTCTATAACCTAAACCTTCTTTGAAAACAAAGTGAAAGGAAAAAAAAAAAAAAAAAAAAAGACACTAGGGGAACAAACAGAAGAAACTGTCAATATACATAAAAGATAACAGATCTTATGGTAATCAAAGGCACAATGCAAAAATTATTTTATTTTATTATTACTATTTTGGTTGTGTTTTGGGGGAGGTTTTGGATTGCAGAAAGGTTGCAACTGTGGCAGGGGAGGATCACTGGTGCAAGGTGTCAGTGGTGGGGGAATGTGTAGAGAGGGGTGCACCTGGGGCATATCACTATGGAATATGAATATGTTCATGTGGTCATGGGATGTTGTCTCGGTGAGTAAAGACTCACACAATAACTAAAAGAATATTGAATTCCCATCCTAGGGAGTCCTGCTACATTCTCTAATTGAGTGGCAAGAAGATATCTGTGGAGTACATGGTCAGAGCCTATCGAAGGAGGACAGACAGATACACCAGGCCCTTGATATTGATGCTTGTAATTACGAACCTTGTTCTTATGAAATTGAAACTAAGCCTAGTAATATATATTGCCTAAGAGTTACCTTCTGAAAGCCTCCTTGTTGCTCAAATATGGCCTCTCTCTAAGTTAGGGGATCTTAACAAGAGGTCCGTGAGCTTGAATTGAAATTCAAAAAAAAAATTATTCAGAGCAGATAGGCTCAAGCAGTTGAGCACCCACCTCTTACATGGGAGGTCCCGGGTTCAGTTCCCAGTGCCTCCTAAAAAAAAAACAGACAACAAGCAAAAGGAAAAAACAAGCAATAAATAACAGCAGACGAATGCAAACAATGAGCAAAAACAATGAGCAAAACAGACGAAGGAGCCATCTGGGGGGGAGGGAGGACATTATTCTTGTGGGGGGGGTGTTGGTGCAGGTGTGATATATTTTTTAAATAATACACAATATAGTGTGGACTTAGTAAAGGTTCCATGGTTTTCACCTGACTGGCAAAGGAGTCCATGGAACAAAAACGGTTAACAACCCCTGCTGTAAGCCAAATTCAGCATATAAATTTACTACCTTTCCCCCAGCGGGGGACATGACTCCTGGGGATGAGTCACCTGGCACCGAGGGATTATTACCAAGCACCAACTAGCGATGCATTTGGAAAAAGACCTTGACCAAAACGGGGCAATATTAAATACAAATGAGTGTTTATAGCTAAGAGATGTCAAAATGAGGCAGGAGGTCATTCCAGAGGTAACTCTTATGCACGTTCAAGAGGTTCGTTTCCACTAACTGCCACAGTAAACAGTGCTTCAAGCAGGGGTGCTCCTGAGGGCTCTAGAACCATCCAGTCATTATAGGCAGGGCACACAACCCCAGGAAATCGGCACCCCGTCAGTGGGCCTTACAGTGGAATATATGATAACCTATCTCCCCAATGTACTAGAGTTAGAGTCATTTGTACTTTTCCTACACATGGTTCTTCTGCCCCTGTTATTTGAACATATAATTAGCACTATACTCATTAAAAAATACATCCCAGAGACTTAAATCTTCTGGCTGTTCATATGCTGGGTGAGCCCTGAATCTCAGCAGAGTTGTAGCAAACACCTACTCTCCAGTTCATCAGACTCACCCAGAACAACTAACAAAAGGATGATGATGCACAACACCCTTCCCAAAAAACAGAGTACAACTGCAAGGAAGACAGCTCCATCCATCTGCCCCATGAGATCTAAGTCCCCTCTCAATCATAAGCAGAGAAGGCATCACCATCCCCAAATCCTCAAGATTTAGGAAGGAACAAACATAAGGAGGGAATGCAACTATGGACTAAAGAAGACATTATTTTTCTAGTAATGGAAGAACTTGTAACATTGATATAGAGTCAGTGGTCACCAGAGGTTCTGATAGGAGGGAGACGGAAGAAGAGGTATAACATGGGGCATTTCTGGGACACTGGACTTGTTCTGCATGACATTGCAATGACAGATACAGGCCATTATACATTTTGTCAAAACCTATAAAACTGTGTGGTGCAAGGTGTAAGCCAAACTACAGACTATGGTTAGTAGCAATGCTTCAATATGTATTCATTAATTGTAACAAATGTATCACACTAATGAAAGATGTTAATGCGGGAAAGTGTGGGAGGAGGGTATACGGGAATCCCGTATATATTCAATTTAACACCTAGGTAATCTTAAAGCTTCTTTAAAAATAAAGGAAAAAAAAAAAAAAAAGAGCCAAAGCTTAAAAGAAATTAATCAGTTTGACAGGAAAAACAAAAGAAGTTATGGCTTAAATATATCAATTCACTCCTCTCCTCAATATACCATATCTTTTGTTATCTACATTAAAATTATGCCCACATAAAAATGATGTCATAAAGTCACTAACTTATGTGGTAATAGAAATTCATGAAAGATAAACCTTGTCTAAATTAAATACATATTAGATAATATAATCTATAAGTAAAAATTAACAAGACTTAATGATAAATGTTTAGTATTAGTGGAAAAGAAGGTTAAAGCAAACATATGCATATATAAATAAAGGTACTTCTTTTTTAGGTACTATAAGTTTATTCTAAAATTTGCACAACTTCAAGAACGCTACCAACATACCCCATGTTGAGTTTTCAGGTTAAGTAAATGTACTGCTTACGCTAGTGTCCGCAATTGGCTGGGGGGTCGGTAGTTGTACCATGTATTTCCAAATATGAGCAGTCTGATCTCCAGAAGCTGAAAAAAAGAAATTATGGGAAATTTACCCCAAGTACACATCATGTACAAAATATGCTTTTTGCTATGCTCTGGCCAAGCAATATCACTCAGACTTTTGTAACCCAGTGATGATCATTTAGCAAGACAAATATGCTTCATTTAAACAGCCAGCCATTTCTGAGACTGCACAATGCTCTTAAGAATAGAGTAAATAATATAAAAATACACCCTCTTGGAAGCTCAGTGGTTGAACACCTCTTCCCAAGTACGAGGTTCTGGGTTCAATCCCCGGTACCCCCTTAAAAAATACAAACAAAAAAACCCAAAACAAAACAACAACAACAAAAAATACTCTCTTTCATTTTAGGGTAGAACGTTGTGGAAGTTCAGAGAAAATTTACAAATAGTAAATTTTATTCTCTATCTATCTAATCTAAGTAAACTGAAACCAAATAATACTATAACTTGGGATTATATAGCTTCTGAGGTGTTTCCAAAAAATAAGTAGTACATAAATGCATGTTTCCCGGCAGCCAACTCAATGGGAAAAAATATTTGGAAATCACATATCTGATAAGGGTTTAATATCCACGATATATAAAGAGATGTTACAACTCAACAATAAAAAGAAAAACGACCCAATTAAAAAATGGGCAAAAGACTTGAATAGACATTTCTCCAAAGAAGAAATACAAATGGCAAAAAAACACATGAAGAAATGCTCAACATCACTCATGATTAGGGAAATGCAAATCAAAACTACAATGAGATATCATTTTACACCTATCAGA
>JAQZBX010111526.1:0-10271 GCA_029593785.1 Cabassous unicinctus
CATGTAAATGCAATCAAGTGTATTCTTAGCTATTGTAAAAATTTCTTCACTGCAATAGAATATACAACAGGAACTGGGGGATTCTACTTAAGGTAGGTCAGGGAAGACTTCAAACAGGAAATTAAGTTTCAAACCAATTTAGAAATACAAGTGTACAGTTAGGAGGTGGGGAATGCACCAGAGCTTTCAGGAAAACACAGGTATTCTCCCAACACTTCAGCACAAAGTAAATGGTAGCAAGGTGAAGGTAAAGTATGAAGAGACTGGCTGCACCATTGGGGTGATTTTCTTTTCTTTTAACAAATCAATGTTATTGATAGATATTAATAAAGCTTAAATTCATTTAAGGTGTACAATCAATGCTTTTGGCATAATTACATATTTGTGCATTCATCACTTCAATCATTCTTAGAGCACTTTCATTTTGCAATAATGATAATAAAAACAAACAATACTCATCACCTTTCAATCTCTCTAATCTCCCTTACTGTACATAACTACTGTTCTTTTCTCTTCTTTCTAGTATATTTGTATTTATATTTTGTAAGAAGAGACTTATATATGCAATATCACCCATATCTCTGTTTTACCGGAGGCTTAACTATCTTATACAGTCCCATGTTACAGTTTTTGCTTTCCTTTAAGTAATATACATGACCTTAGACTTTCCTTTCAACCACTGTCATACCCATATACTTGCACTACTAGTGACAAACACAATGATATGTTTTAACAATTTCTATTCATTTTCAAAGGTTTACAAACAGCCTTTTGAAAATTCTGCACAAATTAACCCTGAGTATTCCATTCTTTACCATCCTTCTAGTTTCTGGTGACCTATATTCTCATTATTAACTCCATGAGTTTATGCAATATATTTAATTCATAATAAAACAATCATAGAATATTTGTCCTTTTTTGTCTGGCTCCCTTCACTCTTTTGGTTGCAGTCTCTTTCAGTTTCAGTTTACCTGTGAATATTCTAAAATTACCTTCCTATTTGGAAGACAATATTGCCAGAAATAAGATTTTTGGCTGGTAGTTTTTCTCTTTCAGTATCCTAAATATATCATACCACTTCCTTCTTGCCTCCATGTTTTCTGATGAGACATCATCACAATCTTATTGGGTATCTCTTATATATTATGCATCACTTTTCTCTTGCTTGTCTAAGAATTTTTTCACTGCCTTTGGCATTTGAGATTCTGATTAGTATGTGTCTCAGAGTTGGTCTATTCAGATTTGTTTGGAAGGGAGTATGTTGTGTTCATTGTTCATTGATATCTATATCATTAAATAAGCTTAGAAATTTTCTATCATCATTTCTTCATATATTCTTTCTGCCCTTTTTCTCTTCTGTTCTACTGGGACACCCATGACATGTATATTTGCATGTCTCTTGATGTCATGTTGTTCCCTAAGACTCTGTTCAACTTTTCCCATTCTTTTCTTCATTTGTTCTTTTATATATTTGCTTTTGGAGACCATGTCTTCAAGCTCATGGATCATTTCTTATGCCTTCTCAATTCTCCTGTTATATGCCACCAGTGTATTTTTAATTTCATTTATTGAGCCTTTCATTCCCATAAAATCTGTTAATTTTTGATGTGTACTTTAAAATTCTTGTTTGTGTGCTCCCAGTGTCTTCTTATACCTGTAATCTCTTTAGTCATCTCATTGTATTTATTAAGTAGATTTGTTTAAACATTTATTATGAGTTGTCTCAAATACTTTTTGTGTTCTGTATGCTTATCTTTTTCCTTTTACTGGGCCAGATCTTCCTGTTTCTTGGTATGGATTGTAGTTTTTTGTTGGTGCCTTGACATCTGGCTTACTGGATGTATTTATTCTTGGCACAGTTATTCTCTTTAGTTTAGGTCTTTCTTGCCATTTCACACTTGCAGTTGTGTAGTAGGAACTGAGGTTTTAGTTGGTACTGTCAGCTGAGAAAGCCAAATCTGCCTGCATTGGCCCAGGAAGCAATGAGCTTCTACCAATGTTCTCCACTGCAAGGGGTAGGGAAAGAGCCATAGCCATGTGTAATAACCCAAGTCATGCAGGCCAAGACCATCCATATTTCCCCAGAGAGGCAAATGAAGCTTCGTGCTCCTTCCTCCCCTGTCTCAGGTGGGGATGGAGATGCAAGTGTGGACAGCAATCAATGACATGTGAGTGCAAAATGATCATAGTTGCCCTGGTAGATGGACCCTTTGGGGCATCCAATAATCTAATCCATGAATTCCAAATGTGCCTGAAATTGCTCTGAAAAGCTGATGGAGTACTGTTTCTTCTGCCTCTTAGGGGATGTGGATGGAACCACAGGCACCCAGCATTTCAGTCTTTGTAGGCCCAAATCCCTGCCATTTTCCAGACAGGCTGAGGAAACACCAGCCCCTTCTTTCCTATTGGGGGTGGAGTGAATCCACAGGCACACAACATTTCAGTGCCTGTAAGCCAAAAGTATTTGTCACTGCCTGGAATAGCTGAGGAAACACCATCCTCCTCCAATCTTATTGGGGTGGTTGGATCCCGAGGGGCCCAACAATTGAGTCCCAGAAGACCAAAAGTGCCAGCCTTCTCTTATCCTATTGGGGGTGGTGATGTAGCTATAGTATCTCACTGTTCATTCTGTGTGGTCCAAAACCACCTACAGTTATCCAGAGAGACTAGGGAATCACTATTTTCCTCTTGTCCTGTGGGGTGGGGTGAAGCCACAGGCACTCAACATTTGAGGTTGTGCATGCCAAAAGCACCTGTAGTGGCTCTGAGAGCCTGCGGAGACACTATCCCTATCTTACCCTATGGGGCAGAGGGCTGGAATGGAGATAGAATTGAATGCACTCAATAAACCAGTTCCTATGGGCATAAAGTGTCTGCAATTGCCTGACAGTGTGAGGAAACAGCTCCCCTCCTATCCTACTGGGGGACTAGGTTGGATCTGCAGGAATCTGAATATCAAGTCTGTGAAGGCCAAAAGCCAGCTACAGTTGCACAGAGAAGTTGAAGAAACACCAGTCCCTTCATATCCTATGAGCTGGTGGCATGGAGATGGAATCAAAGGCATGCAACACAACAGTTTATGTGGACTGAAAGCATTTCCAGTTGCCCAGAGAAGCTGAGTAAAAACAGCACTTTTCTATCCTGTTGGTATGCAGGGATGGATAACCAAGTTTCTGAATGTTCAGTCTGTGCTAGATTGATATCAATTTGCTCCTGAGTTTTGCAGACTAATTAAATAAAGAATAAATGAGCTGCTCCTTATAATAACTTGGTCTCATTGAAAGTGTACTGTATCTGCACAGTCATCTGCTCTACAAGGACACTTGCATCAAAATTGCTGAATACAATACATTTTCTGAAAATATTGTGAAAAGTTAATTTCCCCAGTACAGCAATCTTCCAAATTCACCAGCATCACTGAATTACCAGATATTTTGTCCATCACAAAGAGAATTATCAGGCAATTAATATATGTGTGGGATGGTTTTTAAAGCCATTAAGGATAGTTGGAAATATAAGTTGGAGTTTTTGTTTCCTTTAGTGGAACAAAAAAGATTTGTTGACTTTCAGAGTGAGTAGTATATTAATCTAGAAATGTAAACTTTGTCATTAGTAACCTAAATTGAATTATTTTCTGATGTAGGAAATGAGATGAAAATTATAAAAGGAACTCACATAAACAAAATGAAGCAAATGTTGCCCTGACAGTTGAAAGGATAAGATCATGAAAACTACTCATACTATACCTTGTCAAAATGGAGAAGAAAGACTCCATATTCTAGAGAAATTTCTATGACAATATCCAGTAGTTAATGGAATGAGGAAATCTGAGTGACCAGAAACACTGAGAAAGTCTTATAAGACTGAAACAAGAAAACCTAGGATTCCAATAAACACAAGATACTATAGTGACATAAAATCTTTATTCCTAAAGGGATGTCACAGATAAATGGTATTACTTATGGGAAACTGTATTTCACTGAGCTCAAATATTCATTAATGTATATTTTATTTTTGCCAGGAATATTTAAATATTCCATTCTCTCCATTCATCACCAAGTTTAGCACATGCGCATATTCTGTTTCTGACTTCAATCCTCCCTTATCTAAGCACCCATGACTTATTGTTCTGTTTCCAACCTACTGTCTTAGAAAAGGCCCTTTACCCCTTCAGGAATCAGAAACCCAACCTTTCAATGGAGAAAACATGATGAACTACTGCACATAGTAGTTCAGAAATAGTTACATGAATCAGTTTAGGTACAAAAAATTTATAAAGCATTTAAAAGGCAGTCATGTAATAAACTCTAAAACTCATAGGTAAAAATAAAAAGATACATTAGTAAATATTTTATGTTAGTGAAAAATATGTTTCCATATTTAAATTGAGAGGAAATGGCAAAAATGACAAAACAAGGAAACAAAACAAATGATCCAACTGTTAGAGCAAATCTATGAAGGAAGCTTCCCAGAATGGATATGGGCAGAAAATGAAATACATTCCCCATCCTAGGAAATATTTATGAAGGTGACCAGAAGTTAAAACAAGTGAGAAACATGGAATGAGGAGGAAAATGGAGAGATGTTTCAGAAATTAAAAAAACAAAAAAGAAACAAAAATAAAAATAAAAACTATGCTCCTAAATACACTCTCCCTCAAGTCCTCTGGAATTTATACATGCCAATTTTTATTAAACCATTTGTGCCAACTTTCTAAGTCAATGTACTCATATCCTCCTGCTTTACCTGGGGAAAGTCCATTCCTCATTCAGTCTCATTAACATGTTGCCCTCATTGGTGATGATATTTGTAACATAACCAGTATCAGAAAAATAAAGTACTACACAAATATTTTCATGGAAGGAGAATATGTAGAATAAGAGAAATTTAATGTTCATAACTATCTTTCCTTAAATTTATTAACATGAAAGGAGACAAAAGGAAATAATGAAAGAATTGATAATGAAATATTAGAATTCATAAAACAATATAAAGAATTACTAAATTCTGAATCAGCTTAGATATATCTTACTGACAGCTTAGAGAAATACAAACCAAAATTAGAAGCATAGATTTGGTGTTAAATGCATGCCATAGAAATAAAGAACTCCAGCCTTTGGGAAGCAGAAATGCTGATTTCTCTCCTATGTGATTCTCCTTTCCCTGTGATCTGACTTGCTTATTCCCATTTCCTCCCTCTGAAGAAAGCCCTTTCCCTTCTAGACCAGAAACAGCTAGGCTTTCATTGAAGGAGAAGATGAAAATAATCCATAATAAGACAAAATTAGCTATGGAAATGAATTCTGTGTTAAAGTGTGCATAAAAATTGTAAACTTCCATTTAGTTCTTACACTGTTCTTTTCATTTTCATAATGTTAATATGTTCATTTGTAAGAAAAACCAGCAATTTATTTCATTAAAAGGAATTTCAAATACTCCTTTTTATCCTTGCAGGACAATCCTTTGAAATGAAAACAATAGAAGAAAGAAATTCATTTAAAATTTTTGGTATGATTACTTCAACAGTAAATTAACATGTTAATGATAGGGGTTTATCTGTTTAAAAACATTTCAAAGCATTTAACTGTGGAATTCTCATCAAAATCCTTATAAGCAAAATGGCTGATCACATAGAATATATTAATGTGGGAAAATGTGGGAGGGGTAGGGAGAGGGGCATATGGGAATCCCCTATATTTTTTATGTAACATTTATGTAATCTAAGTATCTGTTACATAATAGAAAAGTATATTAAAAAAAATAGCATTTTACATGGGCTAATAGCATGTAATAGCATTTTACATGGGGGAAAGGTTAGGGTAGGGAATAAAAATAAGATCAAAGACAAGTGGGGAGAGAAATCATCATATTATAAAACTAAAAGTATGTGCTAATATATATTAGGAGTTGATATGATTAGAGAGATAAATAATCCATTTTCTGTACCTTTAAGTATAATATGTATATACAAATACATATAAAATATATATTATTATACATGACCCTAAAAGATATAGCCATGCATCTATGTTAGTGTGAATGTTTGAATGAGTGAATATAGCCCAGTGATTTTGATACACACTAGACTCACTGGCCTACAGATGACCTTGTTGAATCAGCTGCCTGATGTGGATGTATGACCACATCCCCATGATGTGTTTGTTCCCCATGAGGGGAACAAACAAGTTATCTCAGGATGCTGTCTAGGAAACTCATAGAAACACTGAAATTAAAAATGTTTTCTTCTTTATTTCTGCCTTAAATTCAATTAATTAAATTAATATATTTTGGGTAAAGGAATACTCTATTGTTATGGGTAGGAATGTAAACTTTTGGCCTGTGGGGTTTCTGAACAGTGATCTGCAGGGTGAGAGATGTGTTGCCTGTAAGCTAAATGACTAGAAGCTGAAGAATCTGTGATGGATTTTCATGGTCCAGAGGAGGGGGCAGAAGTGTTAGAGATGTGAGATGTATTAGGCTAATGATGGTTTGGTCAGCAATGAGGTCTTTTCACTTAGTGTTTGGGTTTGTTTGATATGAGATGCAGGGTAAAGTCGTATGTGAAATAAGACCTGTTTTCTTTTCTTTTCTTTTCTTTTTTTTTGAAATAAGACCTGTTGCTCAATGACCTTGAGTCTTTAAAGACAGGGATGTGTGGTCTGCTGAGTAATTGGTGCTGGCCTATTGAGTACATGATGGGGATCTGTGGGGTCACTAATGGAAGATCACCCTGTCCTGATCCCCTCTCTCCCACTTGCTTCTCTGAGAAAAGCACATTCATCCTTCCAGGATCACAGGAGCCATCTCTGACAGGAAGATTAGTTGATGAAAGAATTTTGAAGGGATCTAACATCCTGCCAGTGTGTCTTCCAATTAAAAATACTAAAGACACACTAAATTTTACATTTTATTGGAATATAACATACATGCAGGTAAGTTCATAATTGTTTATGTCTGATTTTTCACAAGATGAAAAATTATTTAAATAATCCCATTTAGCCCCATTTTAGAAGCACCCAGATAGAGATGCCAGACATTACCTAAATCCCTACTGTCCCCTTCCAGTGTTTATTCCTCCCAAGATTAAACCCTTTCTTGATTACCGACACTGTGAATGCCTGCTCTTGAGTTTTATATAAATGGAAATGTACAGCATAACTTTTTCCTTAACTTAATATTATATTGTGAAATTTACCCACAATTTTGCATTTGGATGTTCATATTGATGGATAGTATTCTTCTGCATGTATTTGTTGTTATTTATTCTTTTTACTTTTGTCAAAACCTGTATTTGGCTATTACAATGAGGAAGTGAACATAGAATAAATTAAGCTTTAACACCAGTGACAAATGAACACCAAGGTCCAACAAACATGATGACTTCACTAGAAGGATTAGTTTTGTGTTTAGAAAATGCTCTGACAATGGATGGTACCTTGACACTCTCAAAGATAGAGTTGAGAAATGAGGCTGAAAACAGAAATAGAATGAATGGCCATCAAATCCCCCAAAGAAGAAGTTAGATATATAGAAGGAAAGTAACTGTCCCCTTTCCAAACCAGCTTCATCCATGTTATCCTATGTATTAGCACTGTATTCCTACTTACAGCAGAGGAATATGCCATTATATGTATGTACCACATTTTGTTTATCCATTCATTTGTTGATGGGTTGATTCCTACTTTTGGCAATAGTGTATAATGATGCTATGAACATTGGTGTATTAGTCAACCAAAGGGGTGCTAATGTGAGATACCAAAAATGGGTTGGTCTTTACAAAGGGTATTTATTTGGGGTAGAAGTCCACATATACCAGGCCATAAAGTGTTAAGTTTCTTCTCACCAAAGTTCATTGCCACATGTTGGAGCAGAACAGCTGCCGACATTTGCCATGGTTCAGGGTTCTTGTGTTCCTCTCTTCCCGGGGCTGCGTTTCTCTCCGGGCTTAGCTCTTCTGGTTCCTCCACAAGGTCAGCTGTAGATTATCAGGCAAATGGCTCACTTCTCTTCTCCTGGGGCCTTTTCTCCAACATCAAAACTGCTTCTCAAAAACTTTTTCAACTCTGTTCTTGCCATGTCTTTTATATTTGATTCCTCACCCACCAAGGGGTGGGGCTCAATGCCCTAGTGATGAGGCCCAGTCAATCCCCTAATCATAACTTAATCATGCCCAGATTAACAGATCAGTTTACAAGCATGATCCAATTACATATTTGGAATTCAAAATCACATCAAATTGCCAGATGGCCACAATTGGTGTATATATATCTGTTTGTGTCTTTGCTTTCAATTCTTCTGATCATATATCCAGAAGTGGAATTGCTGTATCATATGGCAGAAGTATAATTAGTTTTTTGAGGAACCACAAAACTATCTTCCACAATGGCTGGACATTCCCACCAACAGTGGATGAGGGTTCCCATTCCTCTACATCCTCTCCAACACTTGTAAATAAAGAGTATCATAAAAGCTTACTTGGAAAAATTATATGCCAACAAGAATGATAACTTAGAGGAAATGGACAAATTCCTAGAAACTGGCCCATTTTAAATGGGTTGTTTTTCTTTTTATTTTCGAGATATAGAATTTCTTTACATATGCTAGATATTAGGCTCCTATCATAAATATGGCTACCAAATATTTTCTCCCTTTGGGTAAGCTGTCTTTTCAATTTTGATAAACTCCTTTGAGGTGCAAAAGGTTCTAATTTTGAGGAGTTCCCATTTATCTATTTTGTCTTTCACTGATCATGCTTTGGGTGTGAAGTTCATGATGCCATTTCCTATTACAAGATCCTGTATATGCTTCCTTATGTTATCTTCCAAGGTCTTTATGATCTTGAATCTTACATTTAGATCTTTGATCCATCTTGAGTTGATTTTTGTGTAAGGTGTGAGATGGTGTTCACTCTCATTCTTTTGGATATGGATATCCAGTTATCCAAGCACCATTTTTTGAAGACGCCATTGTCGCCCAGTTGAGTGGGATTGATGGCCTTGTCAAATATCCTCTTATGATACTCTTTATTTCTGTGGGGTCAGTGATGATAGCCCCTTCCTTGTTTATTATTTTGTGTATTTACATCTTTTCTTTTTTTTTTCTTTGTCAGTCTAGATAAGGATTTGTCAATTTTATTGATCTTTTCAAAGAACCAGCTTTTGGTTTTGTTTATTTTTTCTAGTCCATTTTTTGTATTCTGTTACCGTTATTTCTGCTCTAATCTTTGTTATTTCCTTCTTTCTACTTCTTTTGGGTAGTTTGTTGTTCTTTTTCTAATTCTTCTAAGTGTGCAATTAGGTCTTCAATTTTAGCTCTTTTTTTCTTTTTTGATATATGCATTTATGGCTATGAATTTCCCTCTCAGTACAGCTTTTGCTGTATCACATAGGTTTTGATATGTCATTTTAATTTGTTTTATTTGTTACTGATTTCTTTTGAGATTTCCTAGTTCACCCACTGTTTGTCTAAGAGTGCGTTGTTTAACTTCCATATCTTTGTGTGTATTCTGTTTCTCCGGCCCTTCCTTCATTCCATTACTTCATTCCATTGTAGTTGGAGAAATTACTTTATAAATTTATAATTTATAAATTTATAAATTCAATCTTTCTGAGTTCA
Organism: Cabassous unicinctus; assembly: GCA_029593785.1. NCBI lineage: Eukaryota > Metazoa > Chordata > Mammalia > Cingulata > Chlamyphoridae > Cabassous > Cabassous unicinctus. The sequence continues at coordinate 9,616 of JAQZBX010111526.1, forward strand.
TTTAGAAATTTTCTGTGGCCTAGCATGTGGTCTATCTTGGAGATTGACCCATGTGCACTCAAGAATCTATATCCCACTGTATTTTGGTGTAGTGTTCTGTATATTATATTAGGTTCAGATCCTCTAATGTATTATTCAAGGTCTTTGTTTCTTTATTGATTCTCTGTCAAGATTTTCTGTCTAATGGTGATAATGGTGTATTAAAGTCCGCCACTGTAATTGTAGAGGCATCTGTTTCTCCACTTAGTTTTTCCAGTGTTTGGCTCATATATTTTGAGGTGCCCTGCTTAGGTCCATACATGTTTATGATTCTTCTTTCTTCTTGAAAGATTACCCCTTTTACTAATATATAGTGTCTGTCTATGTCTCTTACAAAAGTTTTGCATTAAAAGTCCATTTTATCTGATATTAGTATATCTACTCCTGACCTTTTATGGTTATTGTGTGCTTGTAAGACTGATTTCCAGCCATTCACTTTCAGCCTCCTTGAATCCCTGGGTCTAAGGTGGGTTTCTTGTAGACAGTATATAGATGGGTCATATACACTTATCCAATCTGCCAATCTGTGTCTCTTGAATGGTGAGTTTAATCCATTAATATCCAGTGTTATTACTGTCAAGGGATTACTTACATTAGCCATATTTTCTTTGGGTTTT
>JAQZBX010111527.1:0-10281 GCA_029593785.1 Cabassous unicinctus
CCATAGGGTAGGAGAACAGCGTTACTGTTAGGGTCACATGATGCTTACACATGGGGTTTGAAGATGTTTTTACTGTGCTCCTAGTAAGAAAGTTTCCAAAGCATGAACAGCATTAGGAAGATTATAGTTTATGATACCATCAATACAGTCTTTTCCATTTTTAGGGTAATTATACTTTAACTTATGTCTAAGTTATGCAGACAGCTATGTGCTGAGGGCTTAGGGGTCCAAGGTCTCCATATTATTACATTCATATTTTAACAGGATATGCTCTTACACTTCATCATGTAATTGTCCATTAGTTAGTATGTATGTGAAATTATATTGACAACTTTTACTTTTTAAAGTGGTGTTTATAGCTGATTTTCTTGCTTTTATAAAAAAAGTATAACATTTGTTCTCACTTATCTGCAGGCAGCATATGGGGCCATTCCTAACATAGTTATCTTTAATTTTTTTATTTCTCTTTACTCAGAGGGAAGTATAAAATTCTTTGGTGAGTAATATTTGTTTTTGTCTTAGGCAGTATTTGAACATTCAAAATTCTAATATCCTTGACTTGAACTTTAAATTTATTATCTCAAAATTAAAACTCACAGTTAATAAAATGCTTATTGATGTTCTAAAATAGTGGTGAGAGGCAACTAAAATATCTTTTGTCTACTTGTAAAATTGTAAAGGTAAGTTTCTCATCATGGAGATAGTTGTTAGGGTAAATGTAGGTTAAAATGTTCCAGCTTGTGCTATGTCAGGACTGGGATTCTGAATGCTTTCATCTGCCTCATACAGATAAGTTCAGTGATTTCTTTTGAATATAGAAGTCAACTAACATGTGATTGGTGATTGAAAAACAATAATAGAAAAAGAAAAAAAAAGGAAACTTGTTCCCAACTACTGGCATTGAGGTTTCTATGATGCGATAGATGTACAATTACATGTAAAGAAGGAAAGTCAAATTTATATTCTAATGAGTGAGCTGAATAAGGGACTTGGTGAAATAAGAATATACACTAGAAGGATTTCACTTATATAAAAGGTCATAGATTTCCTGAAGAAGTGCTAATGGAATTGAGACCAGCAGTAATGAATGGAATAGATAGGTCAATGCAAGCCCAGCAAGGGCAGTGCAGGGAGAAGAGGACACACTGCACTCTGGACTGAGCAAACACATGATTCTATCACGGTTGACTTATATTGACCAGGAGTCTTGGTGCAGAAACCCAATCAAGACTACAAGGTAGGTAGGCAGACACCAGGAAATGCAATGTTTCTTTGAGCATATTAAGATTTGAACATTGCAGAAAAAGGAGACTCATGAATAGATTTCAATTTTAAATGGTCATTTTTATTGAATGTATGGAATGGATTAGATGATTACATTTAAAAATTTGAAGATAGAAAAGTTAAATGGAATCCCCTGTTAGATACACTCATATACATAATAAGCTCCAAAAAATGAATTAATATTAACTTATATTCAATATTTTTTCTTCAAGGACAGAAATTATTTTTATTTTTAATTATAGTGCAAACCTCTTAGTCTGTTACGTATATAATGAATTTTTTTCCATTGAAGAAGGAACTCCCTTGTATCATTTATTTATTTAATTTTTAAACTTTATTTTTAGAAAAATTTTAGATTAATATTTAAGAATAAATATGGAAAATGTATAGGTAATTCCCATATAACCCCCTTCCCTTACACCCACACACAGTTAAACATAATAGTGACCTCCTTGTTGAGTGTGGTATATTTAGTATATGTGACAACTAATGCCAGTTCTTTTAACTTGCACAGGAAAGTCAAGAAAATGAATATGATGGACAGTTCCCATCTCAAAAAATGGGAAGTGTTTGTAGCTGCAGACAGGATAGTTCCTTCCAACTGCTCAGCGGTACCTGGGTTCCCTCTCATCCTTTGGCTATTTATTTCCTTTAAATATTTAATATTTATTTATTTTTTATTTACATCTTTATTTGTTCATCCTTTCATTATTTCACTCATTCCCTCCCTCTTTCAATTTGGTTTACCCTAAGGCAGAGAACAGTAAGTGACGTTTAAATAAATATTTTAGAAGACTAGGCTCTAGAGTCAGATGTTCTGGGTTTGAATTCCAGCTCTATTACTTAGAATCATCATGATTTTGAAAAGATTTATAATCTCTTAGGGCAAGATTTTTTTTTATTCTTCAAAAGAGTATAATAAGTGTCTTTGTGATATAGTTATACCCATTATTAAAAAGTTCATATATATATAAATCTTGACCCATTTGAGGTTATTAATACAAATGGTAGTAGTAATAATAATAGCTTTAGTGGTTTTACTTATTGAACCTGTAAAAGAAAAGATGGTTTTAAGGCAATATGCAAGACACCATGAAGACAAAATATATAGATCAACAATAACTCTTTAGTTTTCCCTCAGGTCTCTCTGGGAATTTATGAACTGGACAAATTAACTTATCAAGAAGGAAGTATAATTTATCATCAGACTGAATAATTCTATTTCCAAGTTTTTATATTTATATTGACCTAGATAGAGCCTGGTCCTAAATAATCATGAACTGTTGATTGTCATAAAACCAAAAATCATTAACTTGTTCATGTAGCTCTATAAAATGAATTTTTAATATTAGTTACAATTCAATTTTCAATATTTTCAACTAATTTTATTTTTTTTCTATCAGTAGAACTATGAAAGATATGTGCTAACAATTAATTTAGTACTTTGTATTTACCTGATAAATCCCTTTAAGGAAGACAATTCCATAGAGTAAATAAATAACACAATTCAGCTTCTGTCTGGGACATGGTTATGGACTAAATCTACACTACCCTGATGAACCAGTTTTACTTGGTCCACTCTACATACACCAATATTATTGGAATAAAAATATTTTATCCTTGAAATTCCACACTTCACCCCAAAATAAAACTGATCAAGGCATGGAGACATAAACCAAAGGGGACATACCATTTTCTTTTCCAATACATGGGGAAAGGGAAGCATCAGTTTATTGGCTCAAAAATAACACTGGACAACTGCCCCAATGAACAAACTAGCACTCCTAAAATATGACACACAATGAAGGGCTTCAGCAGTGGGTTTCCAGAGTTTCTTCCAGATTGTTTTCCTATCCTAGTTAACTGCTGCTCCCATCAGGATATCTGGGCATGCCCATACTCATGTGTAGTTCCACAACCATCATGCAAGTAACAGACTCCATATTTGCTCAGGGGCTCCCACATGCACAAGAGGGCAGCAACCCCTCCACACATGGGAATTAAAAGGCAACCCAGAATTTCCCCTTTGGATTCTCCTTTTCCTGATGGTATGCCACAACTGCCCATGTCCTTCTTTCCTCTGGCTAATGGGTCACCAAGTATTATGACACAACTCCTGAAGGGCATGACATGGCATGACCATGAGATGGAAGAACACACTGGACATTTAGTCAGGCATAATCTTGATAGGGACTTGTGGACAGGGACATAATTTTGACAGTTGTACACCAAAGAATAATGACTTTAGAGCTCCACAAAGAGATGAGAAAATGAGAGGTGCTTTATCAGTGGTTTCGGAGCAAGTACATTCCATAGCGTAGGAAAAAAAGAGTTCCTCTTAATGTCACCTGCAGCTTACACATGGGGTTTGAGATATTTTTACTGCACTTCTAGGAAGGGTGTTTACAAACACATTAACAGCTTTGGGAAGTATATATTTCTGATAACATCAATCCATTTTTTTCCCTCTGGGGAGGGTTATTAAACTTTAATTTATGTCTAGGTCATGCAGGCAGCTAAGTGCTGACGACTTATGGGACTTAGGTCCCCCTTTCATAATTTAAGTAAGATTTGCTCTTACAATTCATCATGTAATTAGCCATTCCTTAGTATGCATTTGAAATGATATTGACAACTTTTAATTTTTAAAGAGGTGTTTATCACTGATTTTCTTTTTTTTTATTGAAAAGTATAACATCTAGTCTGGATTATGTGCTGGTAGCATATGGAGACACTTTCTAACACAATTTGGTTTTCCTTTTGTATTTTTCTTTATTCAGAAGGAATCATAAAAAAGAATCGTGAGTAATATTTATTTTTGTCTTAGACAGTATTTGAATGTTCAAAATCCAATACTATCCCAAAAGTGAGCTTTAAAATAATTATCCAAAATCAAAACTCATAGTTAATGAAATGCATATTGGTTTTCTAAAATAGTGGTGAGAAGCAACTAAAGTATTTTTGTCTACTTGTAAAATTGTAAAGCTAAGTTTTCACATGGAGATAGTTGTTAGGCCTAAATGGAGGTTAAGATGTGCCAGCTTGTGCTATGTGAAGACAGGGATTCTGAATTCTTTCATCTGCCTCATTCAGGTAAGTTCAGTTATTTCTCTCAAATAAAGAAGTCAACTAATATGTGATTGGTGATTGAAAAACAATAATTGAAAAAGAAAAAAAAGAGGAGACTGGTTCCCAACTTGCATTAAGGTTTCTATTATCAAATAGTTGTACAAGTACATGTACAGAAAGAAAGCAAAATTTATATTCTAATGAGTAAGATGAAGAGGAAGCTTGGTGAAATAAGCATATACACTGGCTTATATATAAGGTCATAGATTTCCTGAAGAGGTGCTGACAGATTTGAGAACAGCCTTAATGAATGGAATAGATAGGTATATGAGAGCCCAGCAAGGGCAGTGCAGGGAAAAGAGAGCACACAGCACTCTGGGCTAAGAAAACACATGAGTCTATCAGGGATAGCTTATATTGAGCTGAGGATTCTGGTGCAGAAAACCTAATCAAGACTGCAAGGTACGTAGGCAGACACCAGGAAATGCAATGTTTCTTTGGGAATGTTAAGACTTTTGAATGTTGCCGAAAAAGGAGCCTCATGAATAGATTTCCATTAAAATGTCATTTTTATTCAGTGTAATTAGTGGATTAGACAATTAGTTTAAAATTTGCAGAAAGAAAAGTTAAATGGAATCCCCTTTTAAAAACACTCATATAAATAATGATTTCCAAAAAATCAATTAATATTAACATATTCAACATTTGGTCTTCAGAGACAAAATTTTTTTTAGTCATAATGCAAACCCCATAGACTGTTAAATATTTAATAATTTTTTTCCAGTGAAAAGAGAACTCCCATGTGACATTTATTTTTTTGTTTATATAGTTTTTAAACTTTATTTTTAGATAAATTTTAGATTTATATTTAAGAATAAATATGGAAAAAGTATAGTTACTTCCCATATAACCCTCTTCCCTTACACCCACATGCAGTTAAACTTAAGAGTTTCGTCCTAGATGAGTGTGGTGTATTTGATACATGTGACAACACCTATTTCCAGTTCTTTTAGCTTATTCAAGACAACCAACAAAATTATTATGATGATTAACTCCCATCACAAAAATGAGGAGTGGTTTTAGTTGCTGACAAGTTAATTCCTTCCATCTGCTTTGTGTTATCTGGGTTCCCTCTCATCTAGGGGATCTTTGTTTCCCTTAAATATTTATTTATTTATTTATTTATTTATTTATTTATTTATCTTCATTTGTACATCCTTTCATTTATTCACTCATTCATTCCTCCATTTCCTCATTCATTTTGCTTTACCTCAAGGCAGAGAAGAGTAAGTGATTATTAGATTAATATTTTAGAAGACTAGGTTCCAGAGTTAGATAATCTGGGGTTAAATTCCATCTCTATTACATCCAATCTTCATGATTTTGCAAAAAAATTTTAATCTCCTAAAAAAGGTGTATTAGTCAGTCAAAGGGGTACTGATGCAAAGTACCATAATTTGGTTGGTCTTCATAAAGGGTATTTATTTCGAGTAGAATCCACAGTTACCAGGCCATAAAGCGTAAGTTTCTTCCCTCACCAAAGTCCATTGCCACGTGTTGGAGCAAGACAGCTGCTGATGTTTGCCAGAGTTCAGACTTCTTGTGTTCCTCTCTTCTTGGGGCTGTGTTTCTCTCCAGGCTTAGCTCCTCTGTTTCCTCCACAAGGTCAGCTGTAGACTATGAGGCTTTCTAAGCTTTGCTTCTCTCCACAAGGCCAGCTGTGAACTCTCAGGTGAATAGCTCCTCTCTATCCCAGGGCCTTATCTCCTTCCTCACCAGAACACCAACATCAAAACTGCTCCCACACTGTCCTTTGCCATGCCTTTTATATTTGATTCCCACCCTACAAAGGGGTGGGACTCAATGCCCTACTGAGGTGGCCCAGTTAATGCCCTAATCATAAATTAATCATGCCCAGATTAGCAGACCAGTTTACAAACATGATCCAATATTTATTTTTGGAATTCATAATTACATCAAACTGCCAAAATCCTATAGCTTTGTTGATGTTCAGGAACTGGGTCTGTAAAAATGGTGCCGCAGATGATATAAGATGAGAAAGAAATAACCAGGGTAGGGGACCCTCCATCCGAGGGGAGGAAAGTGCCACTGCATAAAGCATCATGGCTTTTATTTAGCTTTAGAACAAAGAAAATACGTGTGTGCATGTGTAAAGGCAATAAATACATGACAGGCTACACGTTACTAAAGTCAGCAAGTCTTTAGGGTTAATGGTTCAGTTCTCCTTATATTCCTGCATGTAACAGATCTTGCTAATCATTATCTGACATATATCAGATACACTCCTTGAAGCACAGAATGCTTCTCCACCAGACTCGTACCAGATCTTATCTTACTGTCTTGAAACTAGAGACGCTTGTCCCATACATAACAAGGCGGCCTGCTTTCTGTCAGTAGTCATGGTCTTTAATTGAACTCCTTCATTTCCCCCTTTTTTATTAATTAATTTTTTTAAGTGAAGATCATAGGAAGCATTATATAAGATGATACAAGGTGACATCCTGTCACACTTGTCTTCTTCCATAGGCTTTTATGACTATGACTGTCTTAGGTTGTCATCCTCTGAGAATCATACCCATTATTGACTACCAGTCAAGCTTTTGAGTTCTTACACAGAAGGCAATTTCATTTATATTTTATATTTCTTCAGGTTGCTTATGTGCATGCTTTTATGTAGATAATTACTAGTAAAATCAAGGGGTTATTAGTATACTGCTTTCTACCACAAATAATGTAAAATTAGTTTTTCATGGCTAAATTTCTTAATAAATGCATTTATCTGATCTAATTTTTTATTTTTTCTATGAATATATGTTAATACTCTACCCTTGAAAATGCAAACAATTAAAATGCATATTACAATAATTCCTAATCCAATCCAAAATGATTTTTGAATTCTTTGTTTCCACCAGTGAAACGGATTGACAGTATTTAAATTTTCAGACAATTCATTCCAAAATTCTGCACCAGGGGTTTCTTTCAATTCAATTGGAGACATGCTCAATGCATTCTTTGGCAATTGTAAAATATCTAAAGAATATTATGCTTATGCCCAATCAGATAATTTTACCCTTCTTCCCAATCATGTTCACTATTATTATAAGGCAAAGGAGTAATACGAAAAGAACTTTCATTCCAATCACATTTAAGAGATCTTAACAAATTTAAATTATAGATTTGATTACCCAAATGTATAATAGTTGTTTCAAGATCATTCATACGATTATTCAGTTCCATATCAATGTGAGACTGGCTATGCCACATCTCACTTGCATTTTTATGCCAGTCCTTAACTTATTGTTGAGTCTGGACTCTTTGATGCAGGGCTGTGCCATCGATGGCTGCAGCGGTTATGATTCCAATCAGTCCCAAAATTCCTGCTATTAAAAGTCCAATCAATCTTTTAGTTCTTTTTAAATAATGGTTGAGGAAGTGCCACAGCACCTGTGATTCTAGAGATTGCTGCCAATGTCTGGTCATCTGAATTGGTAACCATAGTCCTTTTCTTCTTCTTGCTATAAAAAGAGTGATTTTCCTGCAAACTTGAATTCTTAAGATATGCAAATAAAGAGCAATTGGAGCAGCTAACTTTCCTTTCATGAAAAGTTGCTTTTCCAATGAGAAAAACTGTAGGATCTCGTACTCATACTATAAGAAATTGAGTTGATTTTTCTTTTAAACTAGTCATATTAATTTTATTGCTTTGCCATTCAAAAATTGGGCCAGTTCCCAAAAATAATTTCCACAAATAATTCTGAGTTTTCTTAAATTTAGTGTCCCATGGTTCTGGGATAAATCTTCCTTGATTTTTTCAATTTATTGAGCTGTTAGTAAATGCCATATTACCAAAATTCCAGAAATAAGGATTACTGTCATTAGTGATTTTGGTTGAATTGTTAATGAACCAAGATATGGTTGTGTTTTTAACAGGCTTTGGCATTCCTATAAGGGCCTGATCCTTTACAATTCCATAGGAATCATTAAGCAATACAACCTCTTTAAAACCATGACATACATGCCATTTGTCATTAAGTTATCTGTTTTGAGAGGGACATGTAAGATTTACCATATTTTCTGATTTATATGGTAAAGAAGGGAAAATGAGAATATAAATTCGAGGTTGATTTTTCTCTGTTAAAATTGCACTGTGATTTTGAGGTTGTATGCATGCGAATACAAAGAGGGCGGTCTACAAAAGGTAAAGTTAAATTTTCTATAAATTTCCCTTCTTTTTTTGGCTTTAAGGGTAGCCATAAGTCTATAGGTCCTAGAAAATGGTGAGATTGAATTAGATAAATTGGGTAAGACTCATCGGCCTAAGCTAACTACTCTAAAAGAGGTGGGTTGGTAATGTATGTCCAATAATTGTAATTATGATATGGTATCTTACCTTGACCTAATACTTTACCTATAATCAATCCAATGGGAAACCACCATGTCCATAGTTTAAGTTTTGGAAGCATCTTTAACTCTAGGCTTGATTCTTCTGCAGAGGATCCACTGCTGTTCTCCTGTTTCTGTAATGATAAGAGCAAAACCTCGGCCCCAAATTTTTCTCTCTCCTTTTTCCAATTTTTTGGTTGTTTTCTTTTTCCAATATATCAGTTGTCCACATTTTTCATTCTCATTATTTTTATTAACCTCCCATTGTCTTTCTGCTCCTGTGGTATTAGAAATTTGTTGTTTATTAAGAAAATTTAAGGTAAGCAATGCTTTAGATAGATTGTCTTTAGCAGAATCTCTTCCATCTCCCCTTTTTGTTTTTGCAACATTAGTTTTAGTAAGTGATTGCTTTTTTCTACAGCAGCTTGACCCTTGGGGTTGTTTGCTTGGGTAAGAGAATGTTGGAGATGTTTATAGAGTCATTTTAAAAGTATTTTTGAGGGGGCTGCAATGAGGGTAAATACATGCTTGTGGGAAGGCAGAATGAGTAAGACGTAAAGCCTTAAAGACAATATTGACACATGGTGGGTGTATTGAACATTTCTTGCAGCAGGATCTTTTATTGATAGTTACTGCATTTTTGTTAATAATTGAAAGAATATAAAATAAGTGAAGGATTGTTTATAAACTGTGGTTTAACTGTTATATTCCAATTTTTCATAATATGTATACATACATTCACATGCTTACCAAACCAGGGGCACACTGATATATTTGGCTTATTGTTGGCTAGAGTCCTGGATAGATACAAGATAAATGTTAATATATATACTTAGTTTAATAAGCTTATACTGACAATTAGAGTGAGAAACATGAATAACATAATCAATTAAAAGATTATGTTAATATTGAACAAAGTTACAGAATGACAGATAAATAGAGCAGTTTTATATAAATATTTACAAATATTTAGCTTTTAGCTGGGAAGTGTTGAATTAGAAACTGATAATAGAGATTTGGTTGACTGTGTTTAGGATTAATGAATTTGATACTATAGATGCCAAATTGTGAGTATTTTGCTAATTCCTGAGGAAGGGGCCAGCTTCCCCAGGAAGTAGCACAACACTCCTTGGGCAGTATATTTTAAGGTTTATGCATCAGTCCCCAGGAAAGTGGCCAGCTCCTCTAGGGAGGAACACAAAACCTTTTGAAATGTACTTTATCTTTTTTAATTTATTACAAAACATCCTTGATGTGCTTATTATTTTAGTTTATATTATTTCTCCTGAAATATGAAAAATGTTAAGATTTACATATACACATAATAAAATACATTTATGTGTAACCTACAAGTTATTAAATTACTTAAGTATGCAATGTAGTGCATTAAACTTTTGATTATTAGTTATCTTATACATAATTCATAACTACAGTAGATTATATAAAAACAAAAAATAAGACCTTTAACCAGCAGACATCCAATGAATAAGCTTTTGTTTTTTTATGCATTTAAGATTTTTAGTA
>JAQZBX010111528.1:0-10267 GCA_029593785.1 Cabassous unicinctus
ATCACTGATAATGTTGCGTTCTGGAATCCTAGTCTTCTCTTGGTTTCTAAAGCATCAAATACCTCTGTTTGTTTTTTGTGTTGTGTTTTTTTTCATATTTCTCAGTGACTGTTTTATTTTGTTTTCACACTCATTCTCCTGTGGCCAATCATCACTTGTTAAATTTCTCAAGCTCTTCTCTTCTCACTTTAAATCCACTCCTTATGTAATTTCATCCACAATATATACTTCAATGTGGACTCATAATGACCCTCCCACACTCAAATATATATATATATATCTATCTCCAACTCAGACCTCAATTCTAAGTTCCTGATATGTCCACCTAATTGCATACTTAAAAATTTCCATTTAGAAGTTTCAAAGGCAATTCACACTCAACGTGTCTAAAATTAACTTGTAAAATTTCCCCCTAAAACATCTTCCAGGCACTTCTGACTTCTCCCTCACCCTTAATGTCCACAATCAATCCCTCCCCATCTTCTTTCAGATACTGCAGTGGATTGAAGCTGTATGTACCCCAGAAAAATATGTTCTTAAGTCTAATCCATTCCTGTAACTATAAACCCATTGTGAGTAGAATCTTTTGCTGTGGCTACTTCAGTTAAGGTGTAACCCACCTCATTCAAGATGGAACTTAATCGTATTATTGGAGTCCTTTATAGAGGGAATGACTATGGAAGGAAAGAAGGAAGGAAGGAAGGAAGGAAGGAAGGAAGGAAGGAAGGAAGGAAGGAAGGAAGGAAGGAAGGAAGGAAGGAAAGAAGGGAGGGAGGGAGGGAGGGACAGAGGGAGGAAGCCATGGAAGCAAGAAGCTGAAAGCAATGAAACCTGGAAGAGAAGGGAGAGCCTAGCAGACACTACCATATGCCTTGCCGTGTGGCAGAGGAGCCAAGGATCACAGGTAGCCAGTCTTCAGGAAGAAATCATTGCCTTGATAATGCCTTGATGATGCCTTGATTTGGACATTTTCCTGGCTTCAAACTGTAAGCTAATAAATTCTCATTGTTTAAGCCAATCCATTTCACAGTATCTACTTTGAGCAGGTTAGAAAACTAAAACAGATGTATAGCCTAAATGCTTCTCAAGTCAATATAGTTCTATCCATCACCACCACTAACATCACCACACTCAATGGTAAATCATCTCTCACTATGACAATAGTTTACTTAACTGAATTCCAACATTTCTCACCCCAAACCATCCTATATACTGCAACCACAGTTATATGTTAAATATGTGCATATGTTTAAGATATATACCTTATTTTTTAATTTTTATTTATTTTTTAAATGCATTTTTTATTTATTTTTAAAAGATATTTAGATTACATAATATACCTTATTTTTTATTGTATGTTGGGCATTGTAGAGAATCTGGATTCTCTTATCTGCCTATTTTAGCAGGCCCATAAATTATTTTAAATTATTGGCTGATTACCATGAACTTGTGGAGGCTTGATTTATAATTTTGTAGGATGGTTTTACTTAAGTTTTCTCCTTAATCTTGGTGAAAATTCTTAGCCCTTAGCATTCTCTGAGGGAAGCTATTTATACCTTCTCACCACTCATAAGATTATCATAAAAATCCTTAATATGGTTTGCAAGACCCAAGAGAGTCTGATCTTTGCACATCTTTCTAGTCTTATCTGAGGTCCTTTAACCATACTGATCTTTTCTCAGTTTCTTATATGTACCATTTTCTTTCCCATAACAGGGTCTTTGCACATATTGTTCACTGTCAAAAATTACCTTCTCCCTGTCTCAATCTATTAAAACAACACAAAACATTAAAAACCTAAAAGCTAGATTATTTATTTGGACCCATCCTTGGAATACCAGTATCTAGTGGCATTATTTTTGTCAAGAGAAGTGGTTCTGCACCCTGATTTAAGTATAATTTACTCTATTTTTTCTTCAGTTTGCAACATAAGTTTTACTTCCTCAAGGAAACCATTCTGGACACTCTCTGTGACAGCCCCCCAACCCCCCACTCTCTAGGATAGATTCTTTTATGGACTCTCTTAATAAGCTTTACTTCCCTTTCAGTTTATAAACATATCTGTAAGTGTGATGATATGATTAATGTATATCTATTTTACTGTGCTAAAGCTTCCATTAGAATATGGACCATATCTTTTTTTAATCACAATTTTATACCTAATGTCTAGCACAGTCTCTACTACAAATATATTCAATATATATTTTTTGAATGAAAGAGTGAATGAATAAAATAATAGAGCCTAATTAAAACATAATCCTGGGATAGGATTAAAGAAGATAATTTAATGGGGCTAAGTGAGAGGAGAAAATAAATCCAAAAAGTGAATAATATATTTTCATCAATAGTAATCTTCCCTAATTGAACAAGAGTTAGAAATTAGGTCTACAATTGGCAGTTGCTATGTTAGGTATAATTTATCTTTGTCTATTTTTAATTATGAAAATTCAATTTCATATGATTAATTCTGTTAAAATGAATTTGTTCATTTATTTATTAAGTTATTCACTTACCCTGCAAAAATATATTAAACACTATACTACAGGCATTATGCTAAGCACATGGTATTAGTATAAATAAATAATGGGCACTGGTTTCAAGTTGCTGAGTTTCAGATGGAGGTAGGTCTCAACAGCCAGGCAACTAAAGTGTGATAATGGCTATATTGATACAACAGGAACAGAAAAGAAAGTATACCTAAGAAGACCATGATGACTGCAGAGTTCAGATTGTCTAGGATTCTTGAGCTTCATGTGTCTAAAAGGAAGTGAGTAAATAACAGTGCTTATTCATTGGCAAGTTTGAGCTGGCAGGAAAAACCTATAAAACTTTGAACTAGAAGTAGTAACTAAATGATTAGTTTGAAACTTCTAATTCAGCATTATCCAAAGATGGATAATATTTTGTGCTTATAAATTGGCATTTAGGCCAGTGTGCCTGGGATTGTGGAAAATGTGAACAAATAATAGGGATGTGCTTGGCAAATCACATGGCTGAGCAGGCCCTTATTTCCTTACATATTAATGGTATGGTGAAATAAAAGATAATTGTTAAAGTCTTGTATAAATAGAAAATGTTATGATTCTAAGTTAAATTGTATAGTTTCAAACTATACAATTTGAAACCATATGAAGAATTGGAAAGCCAGCTGACAAACCTATAATAATTCCAAAACAGAGACAAGAATCCAGCTCTATTTCTTACTTCACTTGTTCTTGTCTTTAAGACAGCATTTTATTTGTTTAAGCAAAAAAGTGAATAAAAATGATAACTAGCATTTGTTGGATGCCTACTATGTGCCAGGTATTGTGAAGAGTGCTAATCGTGTGCTATCTCTTTCAAACCACATGATTTTATGAGGTTGGTATGATCATCACGGTCATTCTGCACCTTAGAAAACTAAGGTTTATGGATATTAAGTAACCTGCCTAAGATCAAGCAGCTTGAAAGCGGCAAAGCTGGAACTCAAATATAAATTTATCAGGTGTAAAGCTGTCACTCTTATTATCTAATCGCCACATTAGTAAGCTTATTGAGGTTGTATCTACATAATGTTGTAGTCAAATCCAATTCACAAACATATCAGCTTTTCTTTTTCACTTATATACAGCATTCAAAAATCCATGGGGTGCAAGCTGTATATGCGCAATGAATCTGCCTTTGGAAACTCTTCTGATCAATGTAGTGCAAATGACCGTCCCTTGTCAAAACAAAAATAATAGGTTATATTACAGTCTTTACTTCAGTGATACACATGTTCAAATCTACAGGTTCCTGTGAAATTATAGCTTTCTATGTTTTAGTGTTTCAGTACAATATAGTCTTTATTCTTCACACTTGCAACATGTCTTATGTAGGACAGTTTTGGTGTTGAAGTAGATTCGCCCAGAGGTCCCACAGGGGTTTTCCGCTTTCATTCTATAGGTAGCAGGTATAAATCTCAGATCACAAATTAAGGTCAGTAAGAAATGTTGCTTTCTTTGTTTGATGGCACAGCAATATTTTGCAAGCCTTTCATTCCATCTAATGGGGCATATTTAACTGAGTCAATTTACATTAAATCCATATATCCAATTTAGAGCTTTTCATCCAATTCAAAGTTTTTCCCCTTCCAACTTATCTCAAGGGTACATCTAAGATCTATTTCTTGGAAGGTATTAAGTAGCATCTAGGCATCGATGGAGGTGAAGTCCAATTGATTCTCAGTTCTCTCTTCATCCTGATAGTTTCTTAAGTTTACATGATCTCATCTGGTCCATGGTTCTCAATATCTGTATGCTTCCACCAGCTGAGAAATCCATGTTCTAAACTGATCTCTAGGCACATAAAGGTTGGCTTAATGCACTTAATCCTATGAAACTTCTCTAGTTCTGCCTTCTCTCTAACCACCTCCACAACCCTTTTGGGGTACAGATAGAATTGGTTGTTCTCAAGTCTCTCTATGGGCTATCAAAACTCTCTGAGATTGTGTAAGGATGTCTGTATAGATATATTAGGCAACCATTTTTATTCTATGGATCCTATACCATGCTGGCATGGGTAGGAGGCAGGAGGGAGGTTGTCAAATCTTTAAAAGTCTCAGGAATTCTCCCTGGTTGATATGGGAAGGTTCCTTGTGTTCTTGGATCCCAAAACTCATCTAGTAGTCTCATTATACTCCAAGAGGTAATTAGAAGCACATGGTACTGGTTCCTTTCTTGGGGGCTCATGGCAAGCTTTAACCCTCTTCCGTTTGGTTCTGTCCCAATTCCAATCCTAGGTTTTCATTTAACCTGGGTTAGTAGAAAACACAGGCTCACACTTAACACTTATGCTTCTATGCCTATGGCTTTTGTATAGGTTTTATTCCTTGAATCTGTTGGTATTCTGATCTTGTTATTCAAAACAAAGTTTCTTAAAACTAAAACCTTTTTCCCTCAAAAACTTGTGTCTGTCACATATTTCAAAAGCATATTTTGAAACTCAAAGGCTGAGCACTTATCTCCTCATTCTTTGTTCTGCTTAATCATCCCTCTTCAAAGTGAAATGGAGTAAATGGGGGAAGACAAAGAATAACAAAAGTTACCAGAAAGTGAGCCATTTTGGTTACTTTTGCAAAACATTATCTCATTATTTGGAAAACCTTTTGAAGTAAGGTCATCAGTTTTGGGGGTTTTGTTTGTTAACACTATACATGGTTTTGGCAGCCCTCTCTCTTTGGAGCTGTTGTAACTGAGAGTATCCATCCAGCCTGTACTCCTTGAAAAGGGATGCTACATTTGGCTCCAAAAGAAAAGGTTAAAGAAGAGAATTAAAATGTATCACCCTCTTTCTTATAAAGAGAACTGAGAAAGCTTAAAGGGAAGTGTGGGTTTAGGAGTAAAATTTTAGGTTTTGTTGTATATTTCACAAGAGGTTTTTGTGTATATGTTGATTTCATTTTGGACTTTAAGTTGTTTTTAGGGCTGGGATCAAGGATTTCCTGATTTTGATATTGACCCATTTCTATAAGGACCCTGAAGGAAAGATATGTATAAGAGAAATCAACACAAATGAGCATTACTACTCAAAGCTTTGACCTCAAACTACAAACTAAATTCTAAAAAGCTAGTCCAAACCATTCTTTAGTATTTGTACCAGACTTTCTGTTCACATCTTGGCCCAATTCCAGCTCTCTTCTATGTTATTTTCTGTATTGCAGAGGATGGAGATCTGGATACTACATTTTGAAGATTTTTTTTTGGTAGTTTAGCTTTATCCAAGGAGAGGTAGATTGGAAAGTATACAAGAAAGAGAAACCATAATTAATGTGACAGTAAAAATAGTTTACTGGGCATCAATAGGGAACAAGTATGAAGTTTTGCCAGCTCTTCTTGGTGTCCTCTTCTGAATTAACATTTTAGAGCTGCGAGGCAGGCTAGATTAGGAATTAGTAGACAGATCTGGAACCTGGCAGAAAAACCACCACCATTGAACACGTGGCCACAATACCCACAAGATGGCTGCTGGAAGTCCCTTGTGAGAAACCCCATTTGGAACAAGATTTCCTCCGGAAGCCAGGAGAAGCCCCAGATACTCTCCAGGGGCCTTATCATTGGGCCCTCCTAGGGGGGTTGATGGGTGGGGTAATCAATCAAAACAGCAAACAGCTGGGATTCCTCCCCTGTCATTAGCAAAGGGGTGGGGGAATTAATAGTTCAAAAAGCAAGCACAAAGGCTGAACCGGCGCCCTGCTCTTGCCTTCTTCCCCCTTGCCTGGAACAGCACGCAACTAAAACCTGGGTATTTGTAATCTGTAATGGAGAACTGTAGTCTGTAAATCAGCCCTCTTTATCCCTTTTCAACCCCTTCCCCTCTACCTGGGACCCTTAATCTGTTATTTTCTCTCATTTCTTTTCCCTCCCTTCCTTAATAAATTACTGACCTAACTAACCTGACTTGCTCTTGAAATTCATTTTATGTAGCTTAACCAAGAACCTAGAGAAAATCCGGCAACATAAGCAGGTGGGATTTTCAGTGGTGGTTATTTGTACTTCCTGCATTTCCTGAATTTCAGCAATAACTTCTCGGAATATTGCCCTCGCTCCTCCAACGTAGCCCTTTAATGCCTCATGTAAAATCTCTTCCTGGTTGAAAACACCATAGTAGTTTCTGTTTTCCATATCTTGAGTTCTTCACAATTCTCAGATTTCACTACTTCAACAGAAGAAAGGGTAAGAGCATACCTACTAGTGAGAAGATCACAAATTAAAAAGAAAAAGAACAGTGGCAAGTAAATTTAATACAATACTTAAGAGTCCAGCTGGCCTAAGCAGCTCATCTGGGCTTGTTTTTGTTTGTTTGTTTGTTTGTTTTTTGGGGGGTAGCCAAGGTAGCCTCAACTCTTTCTTTCTTATTTATACCTAGAAGAAGTTTGTCTTAAATATATATCAAATAATATGTAACAGGGCTTTGATCTTAAAGAGAAGTAGAATTCAGTCTTAACTTTCCCATTAATTTGTTGTTAACTTGGACGTGTCTTGTACGCTCTCTGGGCCTCACTTCACTATCTTTTCCTGTAAATTGAAAGTGTCAAGATAATTGATTTAGAATTTATCCAGATTAGCCCATAGACTATCTCAAAGGTACTGATATAGCAAGAAAAATTTACATGGTATAGACATCTTCCTATTTCAATAGGCAGACTCAACAATTTAGAGTGCTCATATCCTGAATAGAAAATGCAACATTCATGGACATCCTTGGGAAGTTTTACCTGCTAAGACTGAGGCCTGAAATGACTTCCTGGTCTTGGCCAATCCATGAGCACTCCTCACGAGTGGGAAAGAAATGGAGGAACCACCAGTTCCCCACCACGATCGCATCATGTCAGGACATACGTACTCTCATTTATTCTTCCCCACAGTGCTATAAAGTGATTGTTGTTATTTCTAGTTCAGAAATAATGAAAGTAAGGAGGGAACGACTTCCAATTTCTGCTCCTCGTGAGTTGCAAAACTGCACTTAAAACTTAATTTTCTGTTCCGAATCTCTTTCCATCTCTGACATTTCAGCAGATCTGCCTATTTATTGGCATCTCTGCAGAGAAAGAGAAAGATACTCTCTACTCATCACCTTCTGGGTCTGTGCTTAAGTGCTACCGATCTGAGTATACACTTAAGCTGCCTAACCTCTTAGACACTGTGTTCCTGTATTCACAAAATTGGGATAATTACTCCTGGCTCCTAGACACTTCACAAGAATAGTTTCAAGTTTAATTAGAAAATGAGCAATATTTTAGAAATCTCAGTACATCCTCAGTTATTAATGGACTGAACTATTTCCAGCCAATTAAAAAGACAGGCCTTTTTATTCTCATTCCCATCTGCAACCACATCTCTAATTGTACACCTCGCACCACTTCCTTTTCAGGAAACCTATATGGATTCTCCTCTTGCCCTAATCTAAATGTACTCTTTGCAAAGGAATTGGACTCAATGATTTCTACTTTTATTTTAGGTTTTTGATGAGCCAGCTCCTTCAGGATTGTCTCTATTTCATACATAAAATTATAATTGTTGAATTTACTCAACAAAGGGAATATAGACATTAGTGAGGAATCATTTGGAGATATGATTGCTCTTCATGCCCCTGAAATCAGGCATGTTTCTTCAAATGGATATCTATATTTCTTTTTTTCCAGTTGCCATATAAAAAGGGGAAGAGAACTTTTTTATATCCATGCTTCACTTCAATGCTCATTTCCAAATTATTATGAGATGGTAGAGTATGATTCTTATAATTGAATATACTTTTTCATGTTAGATGTGTTTTCCTATAGGCTCACACCTATGATTGCAGTTATTCATGTCTAGCCTATACAAGAATATCAAACAGTTTAGTTTGCCCTGCACATCTTATTTCCCATCTTATGCTACCAGACCCTCCTCTCCACTTGCCACAGGTGATGTATATCTACAGTTGAGCCAATTATACAATCACAGTTCTGACTTCTGTGATTGATCCAGAGAGTAAACATGTGATCAAAGTAGACCAGTCAGAATCTTTCCTTGCAATATATATTTTTCTAAATACTGAAGCTAAGAAAGAGAAATTCTATTTTCCTTCCCCTTGAATAGTTATAAGAATATGACTACAGACTTGCAAGCAGCCATGTACTCTACAATGTGGAGAAGTCTCAATATAAGAAATAACTTTTAGAGAGAAGTAGAGTAGAGAAAAAGAGAAAGGACTAACATTATTAAAACCATGGGTTTAGGGTTGCTTAGTCCCTATTGATTTGTCTTTGATTTTTAAGCCACTACAACATCTTTCAATAAATTCTGCTTCCCTTTTTTCCCTCTTTTGCTTTATCTAATTCAAGTTGAGTTTCTGTCATTTTCAGCCAACAAATATGAGATGAACAGTGGAATAACATCGTAGGATATAATAATGCAATAAATTCCAAGCAGCAAGTAAGATAAAGTGGGAAAATACAGTTTACAATGGGGAAAACCCAGGTGTCACTGGATTAAAAATAGAGTTAAAGATGTAATAATAATTTCTTCATTATAACTTTGTCTTTAAATATATTTTAAAGTCTTCAAAATACACAATTCTAATGGAATCATGACAAATAAAAATTAATATCTCAAGCAATTAGTTCTCTCCAGGTACTATATTTATACAGTACTTAAATATCATCCAGCTTAATCCTTAAACTAACACCATGGAAAAGTTATTGTTGTCTATATTATTTTATAGTTAAGAAATCTGAAACTTAGGGAGAATAAGAGTTTTCCCTACCATCACCCAGCTACAAGGAATAGAGTACAGGTTTATAAGACAAACCCAAGTTTTGTCCAATACACAACACAATTTAGCCTGGTCTTCACCTTTATTGTTGAAGAAACACAGGCTCAGAAAGTCTAGTGGACTTACCTCAGGTCCAGTAACACTTTATTTGGAGTGTTTTCCTGCACAGATGTCCTCTCAAGGTCCCTGGCAATCTGGTGATTCTCTATGTTCTTCTGATTTCACAGCAGGAGAGTGCCTTATGTATTCCCACATACAGCAATGTCAGTGAAACTGCAAGAAGGGATACTTTTCAAATGAACCTTTTGAATTGTATTCTTTGGTATTTGTATGATCAGAATGCAAATGGTGTCAACTCCATTATTTTCTGCACAAGATGTTCCCTTCTCGGGGCCAAATCAGGAGTAAGAAATATGGAACTGTGCCCCAAGTACCTCCAGGGCAGCTGGCCACTTCTATTTCTAGATCTCAAACACCTGCATTTCTCAAAAGCTGGGGCCATTTCAGAGGAGACGTTTAGAAGTCATCCATATACTGCTTACTGACTGTGGATTTGAAAACCTTGAAATGTCAAGTTTTAGCTTGAGGCCAAGCTGAATTTTTGAGCCCTCATACTAATGGCTGATGAGATCATTTACATTGGATTATGACTCTGGAGTGTGAGCAATTCAGTAAATGATGAATACAGTGGGAATTACTGCAGTACATCTGCTGGACACTTTTATAAAATAGCTCTCTCATCCTACCACCTAGGTGTACAATCTTCAATCAGGAAACATATTTGAAGCAGGAAATCAGTTCTCAAGCCTAGGGCTGTATCATCTGCTCCTGTCTCTTCTGCAGAATGTAATTATATCCGTTGCCATGTTGCAAAGTAGACAACCATAGGACAATGAGTCATGGCCAGAAAGTAATGCGCTCTGAAAAATGCCACCAAAGTTATGACAGACCCCTTGCTGAAGTTATTATTCACCTTTTACCAAAAAAAAAAAAA
>JAQZBX010111529.1:0-10276 GCA_029593785.1 Cabassous unicinctus
ACAAAACCTGCTTAATTTTAGTTAAGAAAGTATAGCAGCAATGATAAAATTAATAACTTGCCTTACTTTATAACTAATATCTTCCTGGTAAACCCAATACACATTTCTAACTAGGAAAAGAAGCAAATGATCTTCTATATCTAAGAAGGAAATAAAATCAGCTTGACAATGTTTAAAATGCAATTTAGTTCTTTAAACTCAAAGACATATTTGCTGTAACCTTTTGCATCACTTATTCTTTCTTCTATAATTTGAGTTTGCTGTTGTATGTCTCTAATGTGTTTTTAATCTCACCTATTGTGTCTTTCAGTCCCATAAGCACTGTTATTTTTCTATTCAGGTTTTCAAGTTCTTCATTGGGCTCATCCAGTGTCCTCTTAATGTTCTTTATCTCTTTTGCCATATTGTCTTTCAACTCGTTGATTTGAGTTAGGAAATTTGTATGAACCTCATTGATTAGTTGCCTCAAATTCTGTGTCTCATCTAGGGCTTTGATATATTCCTTTGCTTGGGCCATACCTTCCAATTTCTTAGCATGACTTGTAATTTTTTGCTGATGTCTAGGCATCTGATTACGATGATGCGTTTACTCTGACACTCAATTTTTCTCTCTTGCATAGGGATTTATTGGTGGAAGGTTGTGTGTTACTGCTGTTCTTTGATTGTTAGTTCATTCTGTTCTAGCTCTTAAGGGTTATCCCTGTTTAGTTACTCAAATCCAGACCATGCACCCAGTAGTGGGTTGCAGACCTGCTTCAAGGGCCTTGGGGTAGGAGGCTGTAAAGGCCCAAAAAAGCCTCTCATTTATTTACTTTTAATTTCCTCACATGCACTTCCTTGGTCTGCCACCAGATTGCACTCTTAGGCAGCCCTCTCAGTTCAAACCCTGGTTGGAATGTGTTTGTTTTAACACTGCAACAATGTGACATAGGATCCTGCTTCAGGATATCCATAGCCTTGCAAATCTTTAAAATCAGATGTGTTCTCTAATCTTTGCTGGTAGCCCTCTCCCTTTTCCTGCATAGGAAATAATTCTATTCCCCTCTGTGTCCTCAATAACCAGTCCCAGTCAGTAGGAAGGGTGTTTGGGAGGGTCAGATCTCTTTCATCCCGTGCTGGCTCCCAGAGCAAACAATAGCATAGTTCCACACCACCCAGGAGGGCTCATGGGACACAGCAGACCAAATTTGTTGGCCAAAAGCTGAATAAGCCATAGGCTGTATACCTTTCTCTCCTCTTTCCTGGGGAGGTGGACCCCTGTGGGCCCCTCTGTCCATAGCTGCTGGTCAGAGGCCGGGGAATTCAAAGCTGTCTGCTCTGAGGGTAGGGGGATGGGAGCCAGCAGCTGCAGTTTTTACTCAGAGAGTTTTCCTGTCAAGATTCTTTTCCTTTGCCCCTCTCTCTTTTAGGTGATGTCCAGCCTTCCCCTGGTGCCCTAAACTCTAAAACATTTTTTTCAGGTGGTTTATGCCTGCCTTCTAGCTATTTTTCTGGGAGAGAAGTGAGTCCTGTGTCTTTCTAATCCTACATCTTTCTGGAAGTAAAAAAGATACTCTTCCTGACCCTTCTTCCTAGCCTTTTCTATTATAAAATTATATTAGGTAGCCAGGCCCTTATATGTGAGGCTGATCCTGGGCCTGAAAGATATCTCGGGAAACAATAATGCTTTCCAGACCTACCACTGCTGCCCATTCCAAACTGAGCTCCAAAATCAAAAGTGATGGGGCCAGCTCCTAAAGAATAAGAAAGTCCAAAGAAAGCATGTTAACCTGAAGGAAACTGTCTAAGTGTAGGATAAGACTAAGTTTTAAACTGGATTACTTTAAGTCTAGTTTTTGTTTTTCTTGCTACTCAGAGAAATGAGACCAGTTTTAGCAAGATAAAGGAGCTACATATTCTCTGCTCATCTAAAGGTAGTATGAGAAATTTGTGACTCTCCCATGATGAGATGGTAGGACAGGGCAAGAAAGAAATGAGGAGCCCAATTATGATGCTCAGACAAGGGTAGGGGAGTGGAGATGGAAAGATGTATGTGAATTTAGGGGCATAGGAGAATATGTATACAGAAGGATTCCTGGGGAACTGTAATTCTTTGACAAGTTTAACAAATGTTAATCACTCATTTAAAAGCCCTTTAGCCAGCCTTGTACTATCCTAAGATCTTAAATCAGACATTTCTTTATGCTATCACTTTCTTTTTTTCTATAACTTTCTCTACCAAAACAGAAATCTTCTATTTGTATTTTTTAAGGAGCTATTTAATTTGCAGCAAGTTTTTTTTAAAGAAAAAACTGACCATTCCTCATAATAAATTTTTCTAAAAAATTGATTTAATGGGTCAAAGACAATTTCTTTTCCAGAGAAGGCTGCTAGACTAAATAAAGACAAGTTTTGATATGTATTTATCTCTACCTGTTTTTATTTCATGTACACCTATAACTTCATCAAAGGAATATGTCTGTATATAATTGTGTACCTTCTAGATAAATAATTACTACATTAACCTCCATGGTTTAAACATTCCTGAAAAGTTTGATTGGATAATGCTAATGCTATTAATAATAATATAACAAATTATATGATGCAAACAATAGTTCTAAGCACTTTTACATGAATTAACTAATTTAATATAAGACTCCATTACTACATTGCTATTATTTCCCCATCTGAGAGATTAGAAATCTGAGGCACAGAGAATTTAATAACTTGCCCAAAGACCTAAAACTATTAAGTGGCAGAGTTGGGATTTCAACATGCAGTGACTTCAGAGCTCATAACTTTACCCACTTTGCTAGGCTGCCTCGAGGTATTAATTCTCAGCAGGGTTAATTTTGTGATATATACAATCGCCTTAAATTAATTCATTTGGACACTACTGACAATAGTGGCAAATAAATGTATTCAGAGTTTCAAAAATGAGTTACTAGTTTATGTAGATAACATGTATGTTATGTGCACTACACAGTAGCCAGAATATTATAGTTCATTGACTAATAGTATTTAAATTGGTACTGTTATATCTGCATTATTTTAGGTAATCAGAGAATACAAATCCATTTTGAATATGCAGTCTTGAGATTTCATTCATTTATATCACACACATACATACACACACACACTAATTTTGTTTTGCCTACATTGTGAAACCCTTTAATCCAAGGCCTAACAATGGATTTTTAGTTTAATTATAATGAATAATAAAGATATATTAGTCTAAAGAAAGATGAGTGTAGTAGGTTTTTAAAAAATCTCAAAACAGGGTTAATTTGGCCACAGTTATTTCCTTTCATTTCTACTCTTATTAATTTGAAAATATTGAGCTTAACTTCAAAAATTACTAAATCTACTTTACTAGGGATGAAAATCCTGCAAATTCTATCAGCAAATAATATCTAACTTTTTTCTTCTTTAAGAAAACACAAATTATGGACTAATGTGACATAAAATCAGAATCAGGAAGTTTTCAAATAAATAAAATATTACATTTTTCAACTTTTGTTTTTATTATCATGGCTTCTATAGGGCATATTCAGAAATACTTCCTTCTAGCATAGTAGAGAAAGCTAGGGTTTAACATTTGAAGTTATAAGTTTGATGAGGAGATGCAGGCTCAAAACTTTCAAAATTTCCTAATTTGTAAAATACAATAATAATATTGACATCAAAGAAATAATCAGAAAGTTAAAGAAGTAAAATAAACAGAAAAGTCTTGAGATTAGTTATCTGTAGAAGACTTCTTGGACATAAAGCTGGTTTTCAAGTCAAAAGAAGAAAGCTGGGCCAGAATGAAAAAGGTAACCAGAGTCTCATTCCCTACCACATATATTAATGTGCCCTAATGAAAAAAAGCGTGTGAAATCAAGTAGCAGAGATTACATGGCATTCAGAAAAGGGGGTTCCAAAGAATGAGAATTTGTGTGTCTCCAGTATTATGGAAGGAGGACCTCTTGATCACCTAACATGAGCTTTCTGGTCCACCTGTGAGGATGTGACACGTACACAATTATGGATTTGTGTGCATCCTTTTGTTGAAAAAGTATATATTGAGTGTGTGCCAAGTACTGTTAGGAGCATCCTACACATTGTCTCACTCCTTCTGCCTGTCTTTCAAGAACTTCCATGCACTTATCCTTATTATTCATTTATTTTCCATTATTCCCTCAATACTCATCTTTATTCCTGGATGGCTGGTCTGCTTTCTGTTTTAGTTGCATGTCACATTCCTTTATACCTCCATGCTGTTGTTTTGCCTACATCCCCATCTCTACTTGCTGCCTACTGGCTTTCAAGGTCTCTTATATGCCACCGTCCTTAGGTAATCTAGCTCCCCTCCGCCCAATCAATCTTGCTTATTTCTAAAGCTTGTAACATATGTATGCACAATTTTGCATTTTGCCTCTGTAGCCAAGTTTTAATTCTTTAATTAGGGATTGTATGTTACATTTTTTGTGTTCTAACCAAAAGATCATAGTATATAGAATTACACTATTATGGATCTGCCACATATAAGCTTTGAAGTCTACTTGTAAAGCACCTGGAAAATATCAGATTCTATATACCCATTCGTTCTTTAACCTTCATCATATTATCTAATACAATGCTGAAGATATTAGACACACCCAGTGAATATTTCTCAACTCAGGAACTAAAAGTAAACCTTAGGTTGCTTTGTAAAACTTAAGAATATAATTCAGGACTTCTATGTTCTAAGTGTGGTATGATTTCTCAAAAGTTAAAACAATCCTCTGACATAAAATTATATCACATACACGTTACCTGTGACATTGCAAGTGAGTAATAGAGACCTCGTTTTGCCATTAGTTCAACATGTGTCCCTTTTTCCACCACCAGCCCATCCTTGATTGCTACAATCAGGTCTGCATTTCGAATAGTGGAAAGTCGATGTGCTATTACAATTGTAGTCCGACCTTTGCTTGCCTAGAGAATAATAAATATAGAAAATAAATACAAAATTTGGAGAAACATAAAACTCTGCAATACTCAAGAAAATGTCTTGTTGTGGTATTATTTTAAATACCAAAAAATTTTATCTTTGGATACAGAAATTTGGAAACCTTAATAGATTAGAAAGGCCAATACAAATTAAAATAAAAAAAGAAATTCAGAAAGTTAATTCGATTTCGAAAGCCATGGTTTTATAGAACCATAGTACCTCAGAACTAGAAGGGAACTTAAAGACCATTTAATCTGAGCCACCTAATAACTGTATGATTATTAGTAACTTGAAGTAACTAAGTAATTTAAATTCACTATTCCTCAATTTCTTAATTTCTAAAGTGGGGCTATTACTTAACTAGTTGGGTACAGATACAAGAAAATATATGTTTTTAACTTTTTTAAAGTTTAAAGAATCATATACATATGGAAAAATACACATACTATAAGTGTACAGATCAATGTATTTTCACAAATGAATACTCCCACATGAATAGTAACCAGATTAAGACACAGCCATTCCCAGAAGCCACAAACATTCTCCATGCTCCCTTCCAGTCTCTGTTGCCCCTGACTCGCACCAAGGGTAACCACTATGCTAACTTCTAACAGCATATAACAGTTTGATATTTTTTTTAATATAAATGGAATCATGTAGTATATACTCTTCAGTGTCTGTGTTCTTAGCTTCAGCATTATGTTTTTGAGATTCATCCATTTTATTGTTTATAGTTATAGATCATTTATACTTATTGCTGCATATTGGTCTATTGTGTGAATATGGCACAATTTATTATTCTACCGTGATTGGGTAGTTTTTAGGCTTTTGCTAATATGAATAGGTTCTTATATATGTTTATTTGATGAACATACATATACAATTCTATTAGGTGTAAAACCTAGGACAGAATTGCTGAGTCATAGGGTGCAAATATGCTCAGCTTTATTAAATTCTGCCAAACAGTTTTTCAAAGTGAGTTGTCTCAATTTATAAATGCCAACAGTGCAGAAGAGTTAAGGTTGCTCTATATCCTCACCAAAACTTGGTACTTTCTTCTTCTGATAGGGCAGTACTACCTCATGGTGGCTTTTATTTGCATTTCTCTTATGACCAATGAAGTTGAACATCTCATAATTTTAGTGGACATTTGGATATTCTCTCTTGTGAATTGTCTGTTCAAGTCTTTTGCTCATTTTTTTATTGGAACTATCTTTTTTGTTATTGATTCGTAGGATTTGTTTTATATATTCTAGATATATGGGTTTTGTCAGATACTATATTTTGCAATTATTTTTTCCCTCTATGAGGTTGCCTTTCCACTCTTTTAGTGTTGTATTTTGAGGAAAAGAATTTCTAAATTTTAATGAAGTCTAAATTATCAATTTTTCCTTTTACATTTTATGCTTTTTGAACCCTATTTAAGAAATCTTTATCTACTCCTATGTCATTATACAGGTGTTTTCCTATAAAAGCTTTATCATTTTACTTTTTATATTTTAGATCTGTCAAATTCCAAAGTATGGCCCACTGGCATCAAACTCCTGAGCTATCTGCCCTGACTATAGCGTCTGGATGTCTCCAGAGCCCTCAGGAGCCCTGCTATTTGGGGTAGTATCTACTTTGGCAGTCAATAAGATCTTGCTGAGACATGCATAAGTGTAACCTCTGGAATGACTTCCTGACTCACTATGAATTCTCTAAGCCATATAAACTCATTGGTCTTTACCTTTTCTCCCTTTTGGTCAAGGTCTTTTCCAGTTGCATTGATACTTGGTACTTGGTAGTAATCCCTCGGTGCCAGGGAGGCTCATCCCCGGGAGTCATGTCCCATGCTTGGGGGAAGTTATTGCATTTATATGCTGAGTTTGGCTTTGTGAGAGGCCACATTTGAGCAACAAGGAGGCTCTCAGGAGTTAACTACTAGGCACCCTATAATACTAGGCTAAGTTTCAATTTCAAAAGTAAAGGCTCATAAGCACAATCAATGTCGAGGGGCTGTCAATGGACCATCCTCCTTCACGAGTCGTTGCACCTGTACTTGGGGGATTCTTGCTACTCCATTAGACAATGTGGCAGAGCTTACCAGGACAAGAATTTGATATTCTTTCAATTATTGTGTGACTCTCCACCCACCATGACAATGCCCCATGAACATACTTATATGCCTTATATGTATGCCCAGGTGAACTTCCTCCCATGTATCTCCCATCACGGACACCCCACGTCAATGATTCTCCCTTGCCACAGTTATGATCCTTCTGTGATCCAAAACTTCATCAAAAATGAAGCCAATAAAATAGCCAAATACAATTCATAAGAAAATGAAAGAATAATGATAGTTTTAAAAGTAATAAAATAAAAAAATAAGAAAATTTTGGGATAATAAAAAATAATGAAAAAAATTAAAAAAATTTTTTTTTTATATTTTAGCTTTCATCACTGTAAGATCTGTTGTCCTATATGTACAGTGATTTTTTTCCTTCCATTTATTCCCCCAGTGTCTTACTTTTTTCATTTTGTCTTCAAAGAAGTTTTAGATTACAAAAAAGTCATGGTTCAGAATACAGGGGTCTCCCATATACCCAACATCCTCCCCCATTTCCCCCTTTCCCTATTAATTACATTTTATATGTGGATGGTGCATTTGTTACAACTGATGTACTAATATTGAAACATAGCTACTAACCATGGTCAATGGTTTACATTACGGTTTACATTTTGGACCTACACTTTTATAAATTTTGATGAAATTTAATATGGACTGTATCCATTATTGCAAGTTCATGTAGAATATTTCCATCGCTCCCAAAATGCCCTCTGTTCTATCTATTCTATTCCTCCAACCCCCTCCCCTTGGGACCCACGGCAACCACCAGGCTTCACTTCTTGAAGGACAAGATTCATAGTTACTTGCAACACTGAGCGCTTCATACACTGGTGTTCACTCCTTTATTAGGCACCGCCTATGTTCTCAAGAGACTCCCACCCCTCTGTTTGAAAACTTAGTGGGCCTCCCCAGGATGGGAGTCCAAAACCTTCCTGCTCATTATGTGGGTCTCCACCTACAGATATAACACACTATGACAAGATGAACACTCACAAACTCTCTAGAAGCCTGCCCCAGGTGCGCCCTGTCCCAAATAGCCTCCACATCCAACACCCTAAACCAGTAACCCTCCGTTACCATATTGCCAAAAGAGCATTTCCAACATTGTAGTTTCAACCACGTACCTGCCAATCCCCAGTGTTCACCTGCTCCCTCCCCCAACCCTCCCGCCAGTTCCATGGGCAGTCCAACCCACCCTCCCCACCCTACCCCCTGACAAACCTGAACCGCCCAACCCAATAGTATCATGGCAACCCTGCCTGCCCCTCCACAGTACAACTATACACTTCCAACTTAATAGATTTTGCACATCTGGGCGTTGGCTCACAACCTTCTTCTCCCTTTCTGTTTCCTGTAAACCTATCTTCCAGAGTCTAGCTCTGTGAGTCTGCTCAATTTGCTTAATTCTTATCAATGAGGTCATGTAGTATTTGTCCTTCAGTGCCTGGCTTGCTTCACTCAACACAAGGTCCTCAAGATTTATCCATGTTATCCTATCTGTTAATACTGTATTCCTTCTTATAGCTGAGTAATATTCCATTGTATGTATATACCACAATTTGTTTATCCATTCATCTGTTGAAGGGCATTTGGGTTGATTCCAACTTTTAGCAATAGTGAATAATCTGCTATGAACATTGGTGTGCATATCTGTTTGTGTCCCTGTTTTCAATTCTTCTGGGTATATACCCAGCAGTGGAATTGCTGGATCATATGGCAGTTCTATAGTTAGTTTTCTGAAGAACCGCCAAACTGTCCTCCACAATGGCTGGACCATTCTACATTCCAACCAGCAGTGGATGACTGTTCCCTTCCCTTCACATCCTCTTCAACATGTGTAGTCCTCTGTTTTTTTTAATAGCCACCAGTCTAATGGGTGTAAGACCATATCCCATCGTAGTTTTAATTTCCATTTCCCTAACAGCTAGTGATGTTGAGCATATTTTCATGTGTTTTCTAGACATTTGTATTTCTTCTTTGGAGAAATGTCTATTCAAATCACTTGTCCATTTTTTAAAAATGAGTTGTTTGTCTTTTTATTTTCGAGGTGTAGGATTTCTTTATATATGCTAGATATTACGCTCCTATCAGATATATTGTTACCAAGTATTTTCTCCCATTGAGTAGGCTGTCTTTTCACTTTCTTGACAAACTCCTTTGGGGTGCAAAAGTTTTAATTTTGAGGAGGTCCCATTTATCTATTTTTTCTTTCATTGTTTGTGCTCTGGGTGCGAAGTTCATGAAACCATTTCTTAATACGAGATCCTGTAGATGCTTCCCTACATCTTTATGGTCCTGGCTCTTATATTTAGATCTTTGCTCCATCTTGAGTTAATTTTTGTATAAGGTGTGAGATGGTGTTCCACTCTCATTATTTTGGAAATGGATATCCAGTTCTCCAAGCACTATTTGTTGAAGAGGCCATTCTCTCCCAGTTGAATGGGCTTGGTGGACTTGTTGAATATCAGTTGACTGTATATGTGAGGATCTATATCAGAACACTCAATTCGGTTCCATTGGTCAGTATGTTTATCCTTGTGCCAATACCATGCAGTTTTGACCACTGTAGCTTTATAGTATGTTTTAAAAAAAAATATTTATTTACTTCCCCCACCCCCTTGTTGTTTTTGCACTCACTGTCTTGCTCTGTGTCCATTCACTGTGTGCTCTCTGTGTCTGCTTGTCTTCTTTTCTTGTCTTCTCTTTAGGAGGCACCGGGAAACAATCCTGGGACCTCCGATGTGGGAGAGAGGCACTCAATTCCTTGAGCCACCTCAGCTCCCTGGTTTGTTGTGTCTTTCATTGTCTCTCCTCTTTGTCTCTTTTTGTTGTGCCAGTTCTCCACGTGGGCCAGCTCTCCATGTGGGCCATCTCTCTGCGCGGGCCAGCATGCCACACCTGCCAGCTTGCTTTCACCTGGAGGCCCCGGGAAATGAACCCGGGACCTCCCATATGGCAGATGGGAGCCTAATTGCTTGAGCCACATCCGCTTCCCTGCAGTATGTTTTGAAGTCAGGTAGTATGATTCCTCTGATTTCATTTTTCTTTTTCAATATGTCTTTGGCTATTCGATGCCTCTTGCCCTTCCAAATGAATTTCATAGTTAGTTTTACAAATTCAGTAAAAAATGCTGTGGTGACTTTTATTGTGAATGCATTAAATATGTAGATCAGTTTGGGTAGGATAGACATCTTCATGATGTTTAGTCTTCC